>OZ024789.1:7722558-7766915 GCA_964017065.1 Haliclona indistincta
GGCACCAATAAGAATAGTGACCAAAGTGCATTAACAGCACTGGTTCTTGAAAATAAACTCACATTAGTAGCCTTTGAGGTATTTTTGGACATACTTGCTACCAAGGGAATACTGTAGCTCATTTATCACACTAATGGTGTTACAATAATAACACTTCCATCAGTGAGCTAGTATACTCTGTCAATACTTGAGGCTAGTGTATGTAGTGTAGGACTACAAGGTCTACTAAAGTACATATTGTAGGTCACAATACTATGTACAATACATTGTAATGTCACTATCTGACACCCGGAAGGGACTGTAGTAATACTGTTAGCGATTACTGTATGATACCTGAGGCTTCTAGACCTGTTGCTGTGTAGGCTACTAAAGTAAACAAGATGTAGATTTTAGCTCAATAGCTATACTTCTAACTATCCCTTATACTTGACGTGTAACTACAGTTGTACTCGTATTTTTGTATAGTACGGTAAGTGTGCTTGCTGCTTGGGTACAGCGGTTTTACTACTTCTTGCAAGAGTAAAACGCTTTACACTCAAATGTTCCTTGCAAGAAGTAATAAAAACTCTGTAAACACAATAGAGTGGAATTGTTAGTGATGTTCCATCCTTACTTTAGAGCAGGTGAAATGCATGTACAAGCTTAGAGGAAACTGTACTGTGACTGCTCAGGCATGTGTGCTTGCTGTCATGGTTGACTATCTAAGCACCCCTAACTCTAGCATGTTTGTGAAACTACTAGCCTGCACAGTTGTCTACCTAACATTAGCTGTTTCAAGACACTACACACCAACTTTGTACATAGTTTCTGCAAAAGGCTAAATCCTGACAGAATAAAAAAATTAATGTAAGAGAGAGGGAGCGCTTGAGAAATATTTGTATTCCAAAAGTTAATGTCTGAAGCGGGTCTGAAGTTTTTTCAGGCTGTCTACAAAGTGGTGTCATATTGTGGGGGTGTTTTATTTTCGCTGCTGCTGGGAATTCTGTGTGTGTATGTAATTCTACAGTTATTGGGTTACTATTCAACAGGTTACTAGATACACATGTACATGAACATTATTAGGAACATAATAATACTGTGTAGTGATGTTTGAATTTCATTCACCTTGCCTACACTTAAATATTTGTACTTCAAACCTTCAGTTGTAACTCTCTCCCTCCCTCCTTCCTTTTCCCTTCCTTTTTCTCTCCCCCTCCCTCCCTCCTTCCCTTCCTCCCTCCTTTTTCGCTCCCTTCCTTCCTTCTTTCCGTCCTCCCTCCCTTTCTCCCTTCTTCCTTTCCTCTCTCCTTTCCTCTCTCCTTCCCACTCCCTCCTTCCCTCTCTCCCTCCCTACCTACCTCCCTCCCTCCCTCCTTCAGTAACTCATGGCTGTATTGTAGCAACAATCAAACTACTAATCGATGACAAGGAGCTACCTGGGTACGTCATGATAATTATATTAAATATATATCGTACCTTTATTCTATTTTACCTTTTTTAGTCCTGATCCTGATATCCAGCAAGTGATGCAGATAGTACAAGTACGTCTACACATGTACATGTATTGATTTTATGCCCACTTAAATTCGACACAATCTTGTCTCACATAATATAATCTTATAGCCTCAAGAGTGTCTATGTGCGTGTGTTTGTGTGAGTGTTTCATGCAAAGCTTTTAGCTTTTTCTGTCTCTTTCGGATGTTTTTACACATGTACTGTACTAGAGCCTACATTATGCAATTATTGCGTTGTTCTATTTCTAGTCTGCTCTGCTGAGAGAACAGGAGCTAGAGACAAAGTTAGCCAGCATGCAGGAGGTCATCACATCAGCTCACTCCATCACCAAGGAGAACATGATGGTAAGCATAATAATTATAGATGAGATACATGCACCATTTTTTCATGGAAGTAAATTTTTACAGCTATGCTAAACTGTTGCGATAATGTGTAATCATGTTGTATACTCCTGCGTAAATGATGGTGTAAGAATTTTACACTTCTTATGGAGCATTTACATGTACATATACATGTACATGACACCATTTCATGTGCTCCCTCTCTCTCTCTCCCTCTCCCTCCCTCCCTCCCTCCCTCCCTCCCTCCCTCCCTTCCTCCTCTCTCCCTATCCCTCCCTCCCTCTCTCCCTCTTTCCAATCATTGTCTCTAGACTGTAGTCAAGGAAGATGAGTTGTTGTCTCGACTAGAGATGCTTGAGAACCAGCTGCAGATCACTAACCAGACCACGACAGATGATGAGCTGAAGCAGAGATTATCACAGCTCATAGAGGAGAAGCACAAGGAGGAACGGACCACCAAAGAAGCCGTCAAATCTCTGCTCCAGGAGAAGATTGACTATCAGTCAAAGCTGTCTCAACTACAGGTGTGTGTGTGTGTGTGTGTGTGTGTGTGTGTGTGTGTGTGTGTGTGTGTGTGCACAGTAGCTGATATCACATGATCATCACACTCTGATCACATGATTATAATCACGTACTGTAGTAACATCTGGAGTCCTAGTCTAACACTGACATGATTGTGATTCATGGATTAAAATAGAATTTCCCGTAAAGCGAAAATTCATGATCAGAATGTTACCGTAGGGCTGGTGCATGTACTTTTGAGCACATTCATGATATTTGCGAGCCAACTGTATTAAATTCAGTATTCAATTCCAATCTTGTATTGTGCTCGTAGAAATCAGAAATTTAGGTCTGGCTAAAGTTACTAAGTGTCGTCTACCAAAGAATACCGGCCCTACTAGAGTATGGTATTCGTTATTTGAGTATTTCAATTTGTACTCTTGCTTGCTAGAACAAATCACTTACATGTTCTACCGTATAGCGGAAAATTTTCGCATTTTCGTGAATTATAGGCTATTCGCGAAAATATTATCCATGAATGTCTTGTTTTTGTTGACAAGGATGGGACAATAGCGCTGATTCGCACAAATATTATTCGCGAAATGCTCTGTCTCGCACATTCACGAAAGTTTTCTCCCACGAAAATTTCCCGCTATACGATATGGTACTTTGTACAGTACACTGTATGTGTGAGTTGTGTGTGTGTGAGGAGTACCATAATAGAATGCTACCTTACAATGTACATGTGCTAAGAATGTTCTCTGTTCTCTGTCCTCTAGAGAGACTATGACAAAGCTGAAGAGGAGTGTCAGAGGTATCGTACTTTATATGACTCAGCTAAGCAACAGGTATTGCTCACAATGATACTGTTGTTGAGATTTACTGTTCTCTTTTATTGCTGTAGCACTCACAGGAGGCAGCTAAGTTCAACGAAGAAATCAAAACAGCTCAAACAAAATTCAAGGAACTTGAAGCAAAGGTACATATCATACATTGTAGACAACATGCTGTATGTGCGCATGTGTGTGTGTCTGTGTATTTGTTTGTGTGTGTTTGTTTGTGTGTTTGTTTGTGTGTGTTTGTGTGTGTGCGTCTGTGTGTGTGCGTGTGCGTTTGTTTATATCATTCTTGGTGTCTCAGTCTAAGGAGGAGTCTGAGCAGTTGCAAGCAAGTCTTGAACTGCGCAAAGAAGAAAAAGATTTCAAGGATCAACAATTGGCAGCCATGAAAAGTGTGTTCCTGCTCTCTCTGTCTTAGTCAATTTTTCATACACTTCTTGTTTTTTTACCAACAAGCTTCTTCATCATTTTTTTTCCAGCTCGGCTTCAAGCAGCTCAGGAAGATGTTGCTAAAATACAGAGTCAAGTTGATGTTTTGACAGGAAAAAAAACCGAAACGGAGAATAGTACTGAAACTTTGCATCCATCTGGGAACGAGTCTGGAGAGAGGTCTGGGATTGTGACTGACCAGCAGATAGCGGAGAGTGTACAGTTGAATACTGAGCCGGTGAACATGTCGTCATTTTCTGCATCAGATATTACTAGCACAGCTTCAGCAGCCACACTGGATCTGGAATGTGAGTAACTAGACATGCATGGACTAAATTAAATTAAAATCTTAAGCAATTACCACTTTAGTTTCTTTCTATTGCGTGTACAAGTTTGCCAATTGTCTGAGACCTACCGCAAACGAAGAATCATTCATAGCGATTTTTGTGTTTTCGTGAAAGTGCAAACATTTTCACATAATCTTCATACATATTGTAAATAAATTTTTATAATTATTATTAAATTTTGGGTAACAAAATTTTTGTAATGAAAAATTTATTTAAAAAATTAATTTTGTGATATGGACAAACTGCAAAAATTTTACTTGGCAAAAATTTCTGTGTTACTTGTGCCTTCCTATTGTATACATGTACATGTAAATATTATTTTAAACGAATAGTGCTAGAATTCACAAATTTAATAGTCCCATACTGTTTGTTCCATTGATATCTTTCTCTTATTTCGTTTTTTTTGCAGTACGGATTGTTAGTCTTCAAGACAAGCTAAATGAGACAGAGAAATATTCAAAACTATTGCAAAGTACGTCATTGCTCTCACTCTCCTGTACATGTAAATAGTACGCACAATAGTAATAGTTCAGGGTTGAAAATAGAGGGACTAAATAAAACAAACAGAAAAAGACAAACAGTAGTGGCGTTAAGCCCATGAGCCCTTGATAGAAATAGTATTTCCCAGTTGGGTTGCAACAGAAAGTCTTTGACTCAGATAAGCAGTTGCTTTGAAGTCTTCTTCCCAGATCCTTGATAAAAGACATTCCCAGAAATTTAAAATAGTACATGTACATGTAAATAACCTCGCAATAAATAGCCTAATAAGGGACTTGGTAATATTGAACCGTAGATCCAGGAGTGTGAAGTATTAGAGTAGGACCGGGGTGAGCTTGCACGCATTCGTTTCAAAATGGAACTTTCCATATGATGGGTGTGAGATGGAATGGATGATGGCAGCTGAAAACCAGCTTCTAGGAGGTACATGGAATCAGGTTAACGTTTTTATCTCAAGATGATGCATGTACCTGCTGGCTTGAGTAGATAAGGAAAATGAATGAGTGACACTGCTTGTAAATGAGCATGTGGTGATTGTTTGGGAGCCATCGCTGGTATAGAAAGCTGCTCCTTATCATGTACAAATGTACTAGACAGTACTACACGTACATGTGTATATGTGAGCGGATTTGAGAAAGGGTCACTTCACTCCTGCAATTTTTGAACGCATGCCTGTTTTCAAATGGCTTCTACTCGGTTAAACATTACTGAAACTCAATACTTTTTTGTTTGATCATTCTGCTTGCTGTATATAAAATTTTAGAGCCATGGTACCAAATTTGGATAAATGGCAGCAAGTTGAAAACATGCGTGCATTCGAAATTAAAGGTGCAAAGTGACCCTCTTTCTCAAATCCGCTCACATAGTACCATTAGCTACCATACAGCAGAAAAAAACATCACAAGTACTCCAGCCCACCAGCCCACCTTAGGTGTCCCTCAATATTAGCTATCAGCTATTGGGATCACCTCACTGCTAATCAGTGTAAATTACCAAAAAAAAACACTGTAGAGTTTCCTTTTTTATCAAATGTGCATTCTCCTCTTGCTCTTAATCTGGTATGCGCTCATGGTACATGTACATGTGCAATGGAGGTTTTTGTTGTAAACTTTACAAGTAAATTTCCGGTACTATAGTAAGTAAAATGAATACTGCATCTACACGTACATGCAGTCACACACGTTACTGACACCTCTTTCTGTAGGTCAGTTGGATGAAGAGAGAGCCCAGCATCAAATTGCACTTAACGCACTAGAAAAATCTCAAGGTCAGCAGTCAGTTTAGTACATGTATGTACAGAGTCGCTCAGACATAATTATGGTAACCGACTTGTCGTTGTAATGCGCGGGTTGCGTTGTCGTGAGATTGCATCATTGTAACATGTGAGTTGTTCGTCATACATGTAGATTCTAGGCAGCACACAAGCTATCAATGTAATAAGAACAGCCACATGCTACAAGAAGAAACTATCATAGAGAGAATGACATGAGCTGCTTCATCATAACTCGCGAATTGCGTCGTCATAACACACGAGTTGTGTCGTCATAATGTGTGCGTTTTTGTTACATTATGTCTGAGCTAAAAATTTGTCTATTTTAAGGTCACATTGTTGTAGTTAGTACACAATCTCTGTTGTACTGTACATGTATGTAATACCGTATAACCGGTAAATTTCGACAGCCAAATATTTCGTATTATTATACATGTACATGTAAAAGATTTTAGACTAGTTTTAATTTTCGAATTGCTTAGGCCTTTCAAATATATAATCTTTTAATTTTATTTTAAATTATTTTGTGTAAAATGACACGTAAACGACGCCTTTCAGTTGTGAGAGACCATAGTCACGCCTGCTTGGGAGTCCAGAATTGCAAAGGAACTTGCCTGCAATAGCCGTAGGGAGTCTGGCAATGCTGCTATAATGCGTTGGTGATGTTCGCTATGCCCGTCCACGTGGAGCCACAAACCATCGCTAAGCCAAACACCCCGTGTTCGTTTGCTGAGCTCGAGGCATCCTACAGTAGAGTGTAAGTGCCGTCCACTGTTCCTTCGATGGGTTGTGTTTGCTTCTTGATCGCACTGCGCCGTCCACTCAAGCTGCATGTAGCACGAGTTAGCACTAAAGAATGTAATCGGTAAAAAAAAATTTTATAAAGCTCAATTTTCGAATATTTTATTTTCGTCACCTGGTCAACTTACGAAAATCAAATCCTAACGAAAATACAGTAACGGTACAAGTATACACAAACATTAGTTTTTTGTTGTATTAATGCAACTTTGTCAGTTGTCACCTCGTGTGAAGTGATTGCTTTGTGTTAGTAGTTGATGGAGATATACTCTACGTGAGTATTGCACTCTCTTGTTAGACACATAATTTGCACATACATGTACATGTACTGTAGGTCGTTTACCACAATTGTATTGAAGTCTGCGAAAGCTGTAGATAATCAAAGGAATTTAATTTCAACGATGTGATGTTACTGTGTGTATAATATTGACACACAGAATTGTTGTCTTAATACACACATTTCAGGAGAAGAAATGCGCCAATGAATTAGCTACCTAAGCATAGCTAGCTAAGAGCATGTGTGTACAGTCTGTCAAAACTTCAAAGTGAGTGAGTATTTAGCGGCTGGGGCAGCGGTGGTGATTACATGGCTCCGGACTTACAGTATTGACACATTTCTATCTGTTTAGGTCTTTCATTAACCCTTGGCGCATGCGCGAGGGTTACGGTAAATGGTTTGTCATTCATTCATTCATTCGTTCTGTCCATCGGGCTGCAGAGACCATCGCTCACTTCTGAAACTCGGTAAAGGTATAAACAGGCTTAGCATGACAATGGCTTGCAATGTGACTCGTGGATTTTGCTAAAGTGCTTTCGTTCTATGGCTGGCTCACCTTGACAGCCATGTTGGACCTCTCTGACGACAAAAGCGCCCACAGTTGACTACCTAGGTACTTGTAGATTCCATCTAAACTTCAGGACAGCTCTGGGGGTGCGTAGACATTTCAAGAAAGAGCCTACACTACAGCAATAGCTACCTACTCACGTGTTCATGGTCACGCCCACATGACACACTTAGACCGTGATCAGCATTTTGCTGTCTTCTGGTTACCAGTTTCAATACAGATACAGCCTATAAGCTAAGCAGGTTGGCACTAGTTGTAAATTCTTGCTGCAATCCCCAACTAGGAAGCTTAGACGCCGAGGGTTTGTGAAAGGCGTTCATTTATAGAGTACACATGTAAATGTAGCAACTCCAATGTATGCTACAGTCTGTACAATGCCTCATAAGTTGTGTGTTGTTTCTTATTAGGCGGTGTTCACACAGCAACAATTTTAGGCAAAAACGCACTTTTGTCTCTGTTTAGGCCTTTCATTTACGATGAAACCGCACAGAGACTTTTGAAAATGGAGACCAAAGTGAAGATTTGGAAAATGCACATGACGTGAAAATTAGGGCTGAAACAAAATAATAACACATTTTCATGTTCGAATAGTCACTAGCTAAAACGAACGAATAGTCGAATACTCTATTATTGGAATAAAACTAGCTCTAGCACCCAGTGCCCAAGAACAAAATATGTTAGAAAGTTGTATATCAACATAAAGTCATGGGCTCAGGCTTGATTTGTGGACTGGTTACAAATAGCCCAAGTTTCCCAACTGCTAAAAGACTTCAAACGAATATTCGAATAGCTGCAATAGCATTCGAATACTGTCAAAACGATCGAATAGTCGAATAGTACAAGTATTCGTTTCAGCCCTAGTGAAAATGCAGAGAATGCTTGCATGAGCACGTGACGACATCTATCAAGAAAAATCAATTCGTTTGTTTGTACGAGCAAGCACCGGCACCGGCACGCAAACACCACATCCACATTGTACGCTTCTGCTGGGAAAATTGGGCAGTGTAGACAGCTAACGTGATGGAGTTGAATTTGAATACATTTTGCCACTTTTGGACTGATTGTCTACATTGTACGTATTGGTTAAGCCATGGTTACCGAGGCGGTATGCGATATAACAGAGGGCGGTAAAATAACCCCCAAGGTTATATCGCGTACTGCCGAGGTGCCATGGGTTAACCATTTTGTAGCCCAGGAAGCTCGAGAATACTTCTCTTTTGGTTATTAAACGAAGCGCTCAATGTAATAGAGCCTCCATAGAAGTCACCAGAGGCAAATGACAGCGCGTTGCTGAAAGACGGCAGTGTAATCTTGCGTGCGTTTTTCGACGACACCATCTTGTTGTTACGGTATTGCTCTGTGACGTCACTTCCTGGAGAATACTCGTACTGCCCATGGTATACGAGATATAACCACCGAGCGATGCCTTTTATCTTACGGTCGCCTGGGCTACAAGTAACTGTATGTGATTTTAGTAAAACAGGATATGTAAGTATTTTTTCCCAATTTCAACTAAGTTACTAACATGCATGGATGTAGTTTCTGATGCTATAATCACAGTTTTAAAATGTCTTGTAGTGTGACATTGCAAGAATATTCGCTCACATTCCATTTGAGCATGGTCCAAAGGAGCAGTATGAAAAGCAAAAATGCTGCTGTTAAAACCGATCGTTGTAGTATAACCACCACCTCATGATAATAATAGTGATCTCAATAATGTGAGCTTGGGCAAGCATGTTGAATCTGGCACGCATGAACTAACACAATTATAAGACACAGAGACATATAAGGCACTCGGCAAAATGTACATCACCAACATGGAATATACACTGTACATAGAACAAGTGTCATAGATACATGTATTATAGATGTAGTCTATAGTTTATTAAAAAGTACGCCTGTAATATCTATGACTCCATCTATTTCCTATATGTACTTCCTTGGTGATGTCAAATCAGTTAACTTACAATGTTGTTGATAAACGAATTCATGTCTAAAAGTTGTGAAGAAATGTGTCTTGTAACAATATAGGTTAGACGACGGATCGAGGCAACTACGGGATTTAGAGTGCCGCGGGAACCGATGTATAGACGTTCCGAGCGCGTAGCGCGAGGGCGTCTATTTCGGTTGCCAAGGCGCTCTAAATCCCGTAGTTGCCGATGATTCGTCGTCTAAGGTATTTATACTACAGCTACATGGCAACAATAAACCGACGCAGATTTGTTTTGAAAAACAATGGTTGATGACCGTCCCAAAGCGACAAGTTCCTGCAGCATGAGCTTTTTTTCTTGCTCGAAAACACGTGCTGTGACCCTACTGCCACACCCACAAACGCCGCTTTGCGTTTCACGTGGCAATGGCTGAACTTTGTCTCCAACGAACGGTTAGAACGATAGTTACTAGAGTCCAGCAGTCTTTTGTACGTGCTGTGTGCGTTTATTAGGCAAGCTTTAAGCTGTCAACATAGCAAAACGTGGTAAGTTACTTGCTTTCTTACGTTTTCCATGCACAATCTTATCGTTGCATTGATCTTAGCCAAGTACCCGGGTCACGCTGTGCTGCCCATGCCAGAAGCGAACACAACACATACTGGCCCAGTAACTACCAAAGCTAGTACCTGTACAAAAGAAAGTTAAGAAACTCATGACAGAGAAAAACGTGATCATGAGTTCCAGCGGAAAAATATGAGTTCCAGCGGAAAAATATGAGTTCCAGCGGAAAAATACGAGTTCCCGCGGAATAATACGTGATTTATTTTCCTCCAACTGACCAATCAGATTCTAGAATTATATTGAACTGTAGTATAAACATTGTTATGATCAAAGCATCACTGAGTATGCTGAGCTCACAATATAAGAGAGGACACATTCTGTGTTTCACTAGTTCTCAGTCGCTATCACCTTGAATATATCTCACTGGACAAGACGTCAAGTATGAAACTCCTCTCCTTGCTGACGGTGGCTATTGTCCTAATCGGCATAACCACACAAGCCTTTGCCTGCTACTATGAGAGGATGTCTCGTACCCCGAACTACGCAATGATTACCACGCCTAAGAAAGTCATCAGCAGTGCTAATGCTCACGATATCTGTTTCGCTCCCAATGGCAACTATGCTGTCATCGCGTGGAACAACTTGGGCAAGATCTACATCTACTACAGCTGTGGAAAATTGATGAAAGTTGTCAATATTCGTAATAAAGGTTATCACCATTCTGGTGGCTGTGCCTTCACAGAGCGCAGCCTCTTTGTAACCAGCCAAATATCAAAGACAATTTATGAACTAACTTCTACTGGAAAATTTGTTCGAGTCTTTGCTACTGGTCAAGCATTCATGCGCATCACAGAGTGCCGGGGCCGACTGTACGTTACCTCTCACCAACGCGGAAATAATGTCTTCATTTATGACATTAACGGTCGAGAGATACGTCGCTTTGCTGCACCAGGGCACACTCGTGGAGTCGTAGTCGGTATCGATGGTTTTCTGTACATTTCCAACTGGGCCCAAAAGTCGGTGCTTACCTATACTCTTGAGGGAAAGAAAGTTCGCTCAATGACCTACAAAGAGATCCGTGTCGCAGATGGAATAGCAATGGACACTGCAGGCAATATTCTTATAGCCGATCAGTCACCACTGGCTCAAGTTGTCGTGTACAATCCGTGTGGAGAACTGATCAAGACCATTCGAACAAAGTCTCGCACTACAGCTGGTGTTTCGATCAGCAATGACGGAACAATAATGGTGGCTGACCATCACTCCTCCAGAATCTTCATGTATTAACCAGCAACCAACAGAGACTATGAGCCTTAGTTTATTAGTATAGAGACAGAGACTAGTGTATAGTAAAATGTATAGTGACTTTAGTACTTAGAGATGCTGACTGTAGTGTAGTATAGTCTTACATGTATGTTGGTGATTTATTTGCGCATCAATTTTAAAGAAAATTATGTACCATCACGACGTTTAGCAGCTGTTGGTTACATTCCTTATGATGCTTTCAGCATTATACTGTGCACAGCCAAATAACAGTACCTATTCATACTAGTTGCTGTTAAAAGCCTAGTTCACAATGAATCGCAGAGCTTAGTGACGCAACCCTCGTGACGCGGCAAATTGTTCATAATACATGCTGCACGGTGTGGTGGAATGCATGTTTTTTTACTGCCGCTGACGCGACGCAAGGATAGAAACGAGTTCTATTTCTTGCGGCGCGACACGGCACTGTCAATGTGACTCATTGTGTACTAGACTAGAGTAGTGAGTTGTAGGTCTAGTCTGTTGTATACATAGTCTAGTTTAACCCTTGGTCTGTCATAATACGTATAGTGTGCATAAACATCACACATCACCAGACAACAAAGTAACAAACAGTAAACACTGCATGAGCTGTATGTTATTGTCTGCACACTTTGTAACATAACACATTTTGCTACATGTAGGTAATGCCGTGTTAAGAATTAAAATTTAATTTTGTGTGATTACAGTGTGTGATTGACATGACATGTCACTTGTGTTTTGTTCTTCCATCTTTGCAGATAGTGTCATTAGGGATGTACAGGCTGGTCCTGTGTCTCGTGATGAAGCTGTTTCAGAGTATAAAGGTGAGTGAGTGAGTGAGTGAGTGAGTGAGTGGGTGGGTGAGTGAGTGATAGTGTGAGTGAGTGAGTGATAGTGTGAGTGAGTGATAGTGTGAGAGTGATAGTGTGAGTGAGTGAATGAGTGAGTAGCAAGTATGTGATGGTGTGTGAGTGAGTGGTGTACATGTTATAAAGTTGCTGTTATCACAGCTAAGCTGGAGGAGCTAATAAACACAGCAACTACCCAAAAAGATGAATTGGAAAGGTCAGTATAAGTATAAGTATAATTATACATGTACGACAAACTTGATCACTTTTATTGTACTTGTACATGTACAATTTTCATGAGTTTCATATCACATACAGATGTATGGTAACTGTCTATTGAACTTGCAAATTATAATTGTTCATCTGTTGTAGTGCATTAAGCACTGGCAACCCGGGTCGAATCTGGGTTGAATCGATCCAGACTTACCCCTGGTTGAACTCAGGTTAGCGTGCATCTTGACGTTCACACTTGAGTCAGATCGACGCAAGTCAGGTCCTTGCCAGCAGTCCAAGGCCGTGTTTATATCGATGGCACAAGCGCTTCTTGGCAGTGTACATATTTCTACTACTAAAACACTCCAAGAACATCTCTAGTGTGCGTACATGTGGTGGTGCCCAAACAAGCCCAGTTCAACCCACATACTAGCCTCGCCTCCATTCCACACCCTTCTGTTAGCAGTGGCCTGGTAATGACTGTCTGTGCATGCGTTGATTTCCCAGGAAAACCTGGGAAAAATATCGTTACATATCGCACGTGTCTGCTCTTCTTTAAACGTAATACCTGCCTTTCCAACAAGCTGAGACGGCGTACTCTAGCGCTTAGTAATCGATGATATCCGAATTCTTGACATTTTCCAGGTTTTCTTGGGAAAATTAACGCATGCGCAGACAGTCGTATGTGGATTGGCTGAACACCAGTTCAACTCGGATTCAAAACAAGATTGAGTGTGGACACAATCTATCCAGGTTGAATCTGGGTTCACTCGACAGTGCCGACATGCCTTAAATTGTCTTACATGTAACTGAAGTACATGTACATTGTCAAGTATGTTCACAGAGTCGTGTCTTCCATACTGACTACTAGTGTGTGACTCATGACGATGCAGCTCGCTCAGTAGCATTCTTCCTATCATTGCTTGCTCTCACGAGTAGACTGCTCACAAATTTGTTATAAATTAATAATAATTATTACTGTGCGTTTGACTGGTGTTTGTACTAAAAATTATGGTTATAAATAATTTCTTTTTCTTCTTACAGAAGAGAAGCTGAGTTGACTGAATTGAAGGCATCTGGTGCAGCCATGAAGCAGCAGATGGGTGTTGTTGAGCGAGAGAGCCGTGAGAAGATCGAACAATATCAACAACAAAATGTGTGTTCAACTACCTCATCATCATTCACACACACAGTTCCTAGAATGTAGACTAACTTGGCACACCTCTGATAGGCAACATGGTGTGAATTATACAGTTTCTCATGATTAATACAGCTACCAAGCTGGGATCAATCTATTGTTGGTGTTAGTTAAATGCTTTGAGCATGCGCTTTGGTTGTTGCATAATGTAGTACAATACACAATCCAATTCAAAGTGAAGAATTATACCATACAAGTCCAAAGGCGCCGCCAGTGCTGGTGTACTTGGGACGTGACTCGACGACAAATAGAGCACTTGCCTCGGCTTGTGCTCTATTTACCTCTCACCACGCCCCTCGTGCAATTATACGCCATAGAGCACTAGACACGGTGCTTTAACTAGTACATAAAGTATCGCTGGTTCTATTTTAACCTGCTCTTATTTTTTCTTCTAGGAGAAACTGCAGAAGCAGTTGAACATTGTATCACAGGTACGTGATTATTATGTACATGTATGCACATGTAGCTTACATTATGTGATTAGATGGATCACATCTATAATTATACTGAATGTATTATTTAAAATGATGTGCAGTTGGGATTGTAGAGGAGAATGACAACTTGATGTTTCGTTGTCTTCTATTTTATTATAATGCATTGACGGAGTACTCTTATTACTTACTCACATTGTAATATTGAAAAAGTTTGCAAGTATTTCAGCAAGTGTATCGTGCACGATCTGATAGCTTTGTACAGTACATTTTGTAGCTTCATTCTTTGGGACTGTGCAATTTATGTACACAGTCTTACGACAGATTCATGCTTTGTTGGACATTACCAGGCACTTCAAAGAATTCTGGTGTAGATAGTAGTTATTCTTGGTTGTGAGTACTTGTTTGTAGCCCGGACACGCACACTATTTGGCTTATCTTACTGACATATCTTATATCACTATTCGGCTTATCTTACTGACACTCACACTATTCGGCTTATCTTAGCAATAACAGCTGGGGGTATTGGTTGGTAGCCTGGATAGTTGTTGTGTCAGCTTCTTGCATTCTCTACCGTTATGACTGCAAAGAGCTACGTAATTTAGAGATGCAATGACTGCATGGTCGAATGAAAGACTTGTGTTGGAAACATCTGAGAAGCTTTTCATTCATTCACTTTCATGCTCTCTTAGTACATGGAAACATGTCACTGCATTGTTATTATTTTTGTTTGTCTTTTTTCTGTAGCAGGCAGCTGAGCACCCTCTCTCATCAACCTCTCCTGCCCATAGTTTGTCATCATCAGAGAGTGATCCCAGGCTCAAGATATTAGCTGTTATAACACTATCATCCATCACTATAGCTATTATATCAGTGCTCATTGCTTACTTTTTCTGATGACTTGTTAGAATGTTCTAGAACACTTGAAATAATCATGATTGATCCTCTTGAGTTCTGAAAGATCAAAGGCAGTAGTAAATGGGTGGAGCACGGCACTTAGTCATAATGCAGTAAACACGCGGCTTTGCATTCCCAGTCGATTCTACGTAAGCAATGGCGTTTGTTTTTATCGTTGCAATCTTGTGCAGTCTGGTTGTTTCCGCTTACTCTGTAACGTGCAGTGGCGAAGTGAGATCCAAAGACCTGTGCTATTATGCCCGCTATTGTGAGGCTAGTTCTGTGAATCATGTGGGAGGTATGCAAATATAGCAGAGCTACCTTTACCTCGTAACCATTGGCAGCTAGCACCGACTCGGATTTGAATGTTACCTGCTCTAGTGCTTTAGTCAGCTGGTCGGCACCTAAAGGTTCAGTGGTTAATCTCCAGTACCAGTGCTTCTGGACTGAGAACAATACTAAAGTAAGCATTTTCGTTATACCCAGCTGTAAGTGTTCATTACTGCAGGTCTCACAATTTCCAGTGGTCTTTGAAGACAGCAGTACACGTGTGCATCATAATGGTAAGGTGATTGATTTCACACCAAGGGATGGAGAATACTGCATATTTGGTGGATGTTATCAACTTGAATCTGACGACACATTATCTCGTCAATTTCCCAACTCCACTTGTGGTATGTTGCTATCTTTTTAAATTAAAGGACAGCAATTTGTAATTAAAGTACGTACTTGTGTTAAATTTATCCATAACCAAAAGTATAGCTACAATTTACTTATTGTCAACCATCAGGTATTTTGCACAAGACTGATGTGCCAACTGCATTGTCAAGTCCAATACTAACTCATTCCTCCATGATTGCAACACCCTCAAAGTTGATAATGTCTACACGGACATCTCTTTCACCTCAGTCCCTTTCAACGACAGGTATTTATTACTATTGTCAATTGTGACAAATGTTTGTGTCATAATGCACTTGTAGCTACAGCATCGAGAACTCATTCATCCATGATAACAAGTGTACCACCATCATCAGTATCCACATGGACATCTATTTCACCAAATTTGCAGTCCACAAATATTCTTTCTACTGCAAGTACGCATTTTGAACTTAATACTACAATTCTTGTTATACATGCAGCAGGTTGTATAGAAAATCCACTGTTTGTGGTGTCAATAGTACTGATCACTGTAGCAGCTGCTTTCATTGCAATCGCTCTAGTGTTATTTTGCTACACTTTCTACTTCTGGAAAAGGTTCGTCACGCATCAATCATAGCCACTAGTCTCATGATTATACCTCAGGGCATGTAGCTAGGTTGTATAGTTGCATCCGGCATTAATTTCCTTGATTACGCAGTTTACTGTAAAGTGTTAACAACACTTTGACAAAAGTAACAACAATTGTCTATGACACAATACAATAATATTATTACTGCATCAAGTTTTTACCAATACTCTCATTGCAATTCAGTGATTTAAACACTATTTCTCTATAAATATTCTCATCAAACAGAATATCTCAAGCTCGTACTGCAGTTGATAAAGAAGGAACCAATCAACCACTTACTGATAAACTATAGCCTTGATTGTACATTCAACTGTACTTTTCATAGTCATGCATTCACATTCGACAAATTCTGCTTGCTGTCATTACAACCTTTTTGCTGTAGAAAAATGTAGAGAACGAGTGATGTTGCATCTAGTTTGATATACCATAGATCTCCCTAACTCAGAGTAATGATGTTGTAATGGTAATTGTAGTCAATTACAAATTAAATTTTTTATGTACTTGTGTTCATTTTTATGTACTTATTGCTTCCCAAACAATTATTTTATTGTAACCAGCACAATTAAATAAGGTATCTAACAGTTACATCTTAATTGCTTTCTGAATTACAATAGTTTACATACAAAGGTAAAGAGTTTCTTCACTTATAAGCCTTACTATGTATATTTAGTCTTTCCAGTACGTACAGTGTACTGGTGTGCTATTTCAGCTATAGTGCAACCAGTTTGGTTTGTTGCCCATTTTTTCAAATACGCAAACAGACAATGAGACGAAACTTGTAAACGAGAATTTGGCTGAACTGTACAGGAAAGTGTAATATGAAACATCGCAAGTCCAGATCAGACCAAACCATGCAGTAGCTCACAAGATCAACCTCTGTGTCATTACGAGAATAAGTATAACTATACATTGTAGTTGGTGTTGGTGGTAGCATAGATGGTCTTGACTACGTGGACGTGGTACTCCACTCTTGGTTAAAGTATCTGATACCAGATTTAAGCAAACAAGTCTGGTATCAGTTATAGTAGATGGCCGAACAAAAGAAACAAACGCTTTTAATCTTCTACAGACTCTATACTAGTGTTCATACTTAGCTCTGGTCCCTCTTTACTGGTAGGTCTTGTTCAAACTCGTTCTGATTTTTCCAATCTCCACTATGTTTGGATATCCATATAAAAGACGTATCATTTGCGAGTCCCTCTATCTAGGTAAGACTGATTCTTTACTGTATAATAATTGTTGCATAAAACTTCAGCCATTACATTGAGCAAGTATAATTATAAAAAATCAATAAGAAAGAAAAATCATTCACATAAACATTTAGTGCTACAAGGGCATCTACAACTAAATGTCACGCTGCAAAATACGACTTATTATTATTGTAAGTAAGCTCAAGTAAATCAACAGCTTAATTACATTCTTTATAAAAGCCAATGCCGAGACCTATTGCTACAATAATAGCAATTATGGCAACGACAGCAGCTACAACAAACAGCACACAGAATGCAACAAACAGTGCATAATAATAGCGGGTCCAACCTTCATGATCTATTACAGGAGGCTGTACTATTTCTCTAAACTGGTCTATGCTCCAAGTAAACTCGCCACATTGTGGCATGTTTGGTGGAGGTTTATTCTGCATTCCCTCAGCCTCATTGATAACGACGGACATACCCTCTAGTTGATGCACCTCAATATGGCAGTGAAGAAACCAGTAGCCAGGATTATTAGCCTTGAAGTATACGACAGCATAGCCTCCAGCAGGAATAAGAACAGTGTCTTTAAGAGGAGTTCGACTGTCATTTCTGCCTAAGTCAACATCATCATTGGACCACCGAGGATTTGTGCAAATGTATTGATTGTTGCATGTAATATCTTCTGATGCAGACTGTATCTTGCCAGTATTGCTGTTGTATGTTCCAAAACCTATTTTAGCAACATGAAAGCTGTGGCCATGAAGATGAATAGGATGCGCAAAATTCCAGTTTCTATTATCAGTGCGATCTGGTCCAACAGCGGTAAAAACAAATCGATAGGTTTGCCCTCCAGAGATATCAAAAACGTGAGTACATAAACACTCTGGTGTGACCAACCGCCCTCTTGAATCGCATGATCCTGTGTTTTGATTGCAAATGTTGGGAATTTCACTTCGACTTCTGGTATCTAATTGAAGAGGTTGTGATGGAAAAACAAAGTTTCTTCCATTGATGGCACTGGTACTTCCATCACCCTCAAAACCAAAGTTAAAAAATAATGTATTAGAAGTAAAGAAATCAGGCAATTGATCAGTGTCTATAGCCGTAGCATTCAGCAAAGAGAGTTGATGGATGTGTATGCATTGTATTCTGTATGGCGCAGGAAACTGTTCAAAGGGGCAGTTAATGGCTCTGCAAGTTGTTGACCCAGAGCATTGTTGATATTTGGGCACAGATGCAGCAACTATGTTGGCATACTCTGAACTCTTAGGGATGACGTCATTGCCGATGCCATTTGGATAATGAAGAATTGCTTCAGCATTATGGTCAGTAAAGAGGGGAAACAACAGTGTATTGTTGGTAGGACTGCAAGTAGCTGGATTGGATCCTTGTACCTCGAGAGTCTCAGCACGAACAACGAAATTAAATTTGGTGCCAAGTTGTACTCTGTCCTTGGCTTGGAGAATAAAATCGTATCTTTCTCCTGAATGGACTATGATAAAGTCAACTGTAACTGGGTCAACAAAGTGTCCATCAGTTGCGATCACAGTCATTGTGTGTTCATCAATAGAGAATCGATATGCAAACAAACTTTGAGCACCAATTAGTCGGAACCTGTACTTTAGTCCTGGTTGAACAGTAAAGACCGACAGTCTTGACTTGACATAAGGAACAGTGCGGTATTTTCCTAAACCATTAATCAGACCAGACCAGTAGCTTACTGGACCAACTTCTGTCCCATCAGGAGAACAAGTACGAGGCACACGAGGGTCTTCAGTATTAGCTTCAGGTGTTGGTGGTACTCCATCTTGTTCAAAAAATCTAATACCGGCGTGTATTTGAGCAAACAAGTCCAGAGAATTTTCCCTTTGCCAGTCGATCAGGGTAATAGTGTGTTCTTTTGGTAAGTCCAATAGATTTCTAAATTCTGGAATGTTTGGCAGGGAATCTTCTCTGACAATAAGTGCTCCAAACAGTCCGTCAGTTCGCTGTGCTCCACTATGTGAGTGGTACCAGTGGGTACCAGGTGGATATGCCTGAAATATGTACCTGAATGAGCTTGAAGGAGGTATTCCACACTGTGTAATGTGCTCCACTCCGTCCATCCATGGTGTGTTCATCTGGTGCATACCATGCCAGTGGATAGAAGTAGCCTCTGAGCTCAGCCGGTTGTAAACATCGACTAAAACTATTGCATTATTTGGCACAATAAGAGTTGGAGCTGGAAATCGGTTGTTGACAGTGAGAATTGATCGAAAACTGTTACCATCCACTGTGTGTGCATCGGTACAAAATCGATTGTTTACACATGTATCAGGTGTTTCATTTAATGGTTCAGGCGGATATTCATTTAGTTCTCCTGTGTTATTGAAGTACCAAACCCTTCCTCCATAGCTCGGGATATCAATACCTCCTTCGGTTAAGAAATACTTCGTAAATGTATGTCGTTGCTCAATTTCAAAACAGAAGCGGCACTCGTTGTTCATAGGTATACACTCACATTCTTGTTCGGTGTAGTCACACTCAGTATAGCGTACGTCCTCTCGATTGCACAGCTGTGCATGACCAGGAGGTACTACAGTAGTTGACAGTAGCGTGATTATCAACAATATCAGTACAGTAGGTGTACCCATCTGTGGTTGGAAAAAGGGGTAATAGTATAATATTATTCTACTAAGAGAGACCACTATGCGTGCATGTCATCTACATGTAGCATAAAGCATATAATTATCTACAACCAAAGATTAGTAGCGTACTATCTGACAGGAGCGTAAAATTTTGTGGTCTCTACACAGCATCCAAAATAAAGAAAATTCTGAATGTACATTCCAAATGCAGAGATCGGATTTAGAATTTTCTCACAAAATTTTGGATGCTGTGTAGAGGCCTGTGTTTCCTGACTAATACCTACTTGTAGACCAAGTACTTACGGACTACCGGAGGGATTGAAACAGTTTTGTTTAAAAATTGGAGGATTTGGTGAAGCTTAATTGATGCACTCTCTCCGTTTATCGACGATAACTTACAATTCAAGAATGGTAGCCAAACAAGACTGTTTCAATCGCTCGAGGACTTGAAATAAGACGGCTTTTCATACACTACACGTTGATTTTGTGAGAAAAATTGCTACAGCGTTCCCGGGATTGTGTGCACCTAGCGCTTTGCAGATTCTGCCAAGAGCACGTTACGATGCTTCACAGCGAGTTTTATGCTGTTTGTTTTTCTCTGTCGGATGACCACTTTAGAAACGTCTGCCAGCTTCGCCAAAGGTATTTTCATGCTCAGAACAATCGTCTGATCAATCCTAGGTGTCTGGAATATTGAGAAACGCTAAAACAACGAAGATCTGCAACGCCGCCGGCTCCCCGGCTGAGAGTCGTCATCTTGAATCTTCGTCGTCAAGCAAGCATTACCCATTCCCGGCAACTTTCATAGACTTCCTACAAGCCCTTACACTTCAGATTCACTCAGAGATAGTTAAACCGCAGTAGAAATGTATAACAGTAGAGCCTGATATATGCGAAAACTCATTTTCACACATGAGTGGCCGCCATCTTAATTCGAGGTCATCCCTACATATCACTAGTCTCGTCCCCAGACCACACCTCTTCCGCCTACTTCAGAGAGGGTCTGGTTGCTTTGGTCGATTTTCTTGGCTCCGGATGTAGATTTATCCTGGAATTTGTGGGATAGAATCTGATTGGTCGAATGGTCCAGTCTTACGTAATAGAAAATTAAAAAGATTTCTATCGAAATCAAAAGGATGTAGGGTTGTGAAATCTACCACTGGTCAACAATGTAAACTAACAAGGAACAAGCATGGAATGGTAACACGATTGCCTTGCTAACAGACCATAGATCCCTCATCAGTGGCTGCTGTAGTTGACTATAGCTAGTTCAGCTTAGCTTGTTGCTGTTGACTGACACCTGACGTGCATTCAGCTTGTGACAGCTTATGTACAGCCACTGATGTAGGGATCTATGGTCTGTTAGCAAGGCAATCGTGTTACCATTCCATGCTTGTTCCTTGTTAGTTTACATTGTTGACCAGTGGTAGATTTCACAACCCTACATCCTTTTGATTTCGATAGAAATCTTTTTAATTTTCTTGTTTGTGTCCTTTTTCTTTTTCTGTGAAGTGCAGTTCAATATCAAGCAATTACTGTGCCATCTTTGTTTCCACCATTGGTTTGGTTTTCCTGTTGTTGATGGCTTTTCTTTATTATTAACAATTTTAAACGTGTAGGTAAGTAATTTTTATGCTGTAGATATCAGCTCGCCTACGCATGCATGAATACAGTGCATACGAGCCCCGCCCACACTTGCTTACGGCGGTTATAATTATCTGGCAAGGCAGAACGGTGATTCTGCGCTTGCTAGCTTACCGTTCTTCGAAGACTCCAGACAAATATGTGTTCTCCGTGATCTATACGGCGCGCGTGGCGATACTCAAGCTTGTGCTTGGTCACGTGCGCTAACCACAGCTTGGTCACGTGCGTATTGCGCAATCACTATAATTATTAATGGCGTCTAACACTTAGCTGACAATGGATCACGATCGAGAAATCGCGGAATTTATATCGCCGTTGCGCTAAAAACTAAATTCAAAAGGCACATGCCAGGAGAATTTCACGACTTTTCGTGGGTGTTTTGGTCTCGGCACTGCTCACGTAAAGGTGCTAGGCGAGTGGAAGAAAGAAAGAAGAAAGAAGAAAGAAGAAAACGAAGATGACGAAACTCGATTTTCACCGTTTCCAGGTTCGTCACTTTAGTAACAATCTCGAGCAATCTCCTTGCTACTGTAAGATGGGGCAACGCCAGATAGCAGATTTAAGTGTCTTTGGACGTATAAAATTCATAACCGGGCGAAATATCAGCGTTTGAACGCTAATACATTGTATGTAGCCGCCATCTTGTTTTCTCGTTCAACCCTACATAGGGAGACACTACCGTGTCTCCCTAATAATTGATCTATCAATCAATCGATTAATCGCCAATAATCGGCCTTGTTGTGATGGAAGTCAACGTGCCCAGGTTCAACCTTGCTCTGTCAGTGAACGTTCTGGACAGCAAAATAACCTCGGCTTTCGTGCGAAGCAAGCTGCGAAGCAAGCTCTACAAGCAAAGGTAGGATCGTCAAAGTTCACGGTTTTCAACCCCAACATCATAGCGTAAACTTTGAAGTCATGTGAGCACTTATCTATCCTTCGTCGTCGTCGATATTTCTCTCCTCGATCGACCTCACATCTGCAGACCAAACATTGATGCTGTGTATTGCTCTGAGCCGCCATGTTTTGTTTTAATATTCATTACGTTTTATTGCACGAGTATTACGTAACACTTGTCTAGCAAAATGCCAAGAAAATCGACCAAAGCAACCAGACCCTCTCTGAAGTAGGCGGAAGAGGTGTGGTCTGGGGACGAGACTAACATATCACATCCGATCAGCAATGATTACTAGTTATTGGTTATTAATAGTGAATTATTTAATAGTTAATAATAGTTAATTTCAAGTGAACAAAACTTCGCCAGTGCTATTGGCTAACAAAACTCTAAGATCGTAAGTTGTCTGTGCGAGTAGCGATGTCAGAGAAAATATATTTTCACTAGAACTAATCTAACACTACGTACGTGTGAAAGATCTAGTTCAAAGCTTTAAAATGATATACGATGATGCATAGTTGCGTTACTGCAAAACAGAATAAATCGCGCGAACAATAGCCTAGGAATCTCCAAAACTTCCTGTGTAAATCAACGTGACGTCATGGCACGCCCATTTAATTAGGTACACTTACATGTATATGGCCCCTTTGTGGATAGCTATTGCTGCGCTAAGCATACGATCCAGGCAGTCAAATTTTTTTCTGCTGAGAGAGTATACCTACTAGCATCCTTGTGACCCTCAACAGGAAGAACTAACAGCTTATTTGTTGGACGTTCGATGCATGCAAACTAAACAAGCCGATAGAGAAAATATATACAAGGTTTAACTTTAATTACAATAGATTCCACAAAGAAACTTTGCTAAAATTTAGGTATAACGTGTTTACTTGTCCTGGGAATGGCAAAATCAGCGCTATAGTGGCTACTAGAGAAGCGACCGTACATTTTCAAAAGTATACATGGTTTCAAAAGTAGTTATTATGCCTCGGTGGGCGGAGCCACGGGGCATACAGTAGTCGTGTTGTGTGTCTGTCATTATGCCTCGGTGGGCGGAGCCACGAGGCATACTGTAATCGCGTTGTCTGTCGTTCATTCTGTCTGTCTGTCTGTCTGTTACACTGTTTTTGCGGCGCACGCTGAAAGTTAAGCTCTGAAACTTGCAATGCAGGTAGAACTCGATATTATCTCGGATGTGAACTAGCGAAAGTTCGATACAAAGCTTCATTCTAGAGTTATGGCGTGATTTGCTCACCTAGATGGCTTTTGCTGGCGATCAGGACTTCTCTGAAAACAAAACTACCAACAGCAGACTGCCTAATAGCTTGTAGGTTAAATTTATACTACATTATGGCAGCGCAAGTCCGTAGAAACTGCGCGAGGATTGGAAGCTACTTGTAACCAGAACCCGGCAGGCTACAGCCATTCAATGCATAGGCACGCCCAGTTAATTAAAATAATATTAATAATTACTCAGCACTTCTGATTGCATAACTACAAGTTTGCTATATTGCTTCTGCTTGTGCTATATTCGAATGCTGGCAGCTGAATATGAATCTTACTCTGTTATAGCATTACATGCTCAAATTTTAACATCCACCGAGGCATAACCAGCACCAATGGTGCATTTTCCGTCTGTTACTTCAGTATCTAAGCGTATGCTGAAACTTAAGCTTTGGAACTGGCAATGCAAGTAGAACATGATATTATCTCGCTTTTGAACATGTGAAAATTGTATACGAAGC
This sequence comes from Haliclona indistincta, assembly GCA_964017065.1. Taxonomy (NCBI): domain Eukaryota; kingdom Metazoa; phylum Porifera; class Demospongiae; order Haplosclerida; family Chalinidae; genus Haliclona; species Haliclona indistincta. The sequence goes on from OZ024789.1 coordinate 7,746,673, forward strand.
TTCGTTCTCGAGTTATGGCGTGATTTGCCTACTTTGTTTACAGTTGCTGGCGATCTGGACTTCTCCAAAGGCAAAGCTGTCCACAGTTGACTGCCTAGAAGCTGATAGGTTCGAATTTTACTACAGCGCAGGTCCAGAGAAATCGTGTAAGCAAGCTATGGAAGCTATCTCGCTCGTGGTATGCGTGTGACTGCTGCGCGCGCTAAACACTGTAGACACGCCCAGTTGAATTGTGTTCAGCACTGATTGGCTTCTGATTGCATAACTAAAGCACTGCATTGTGACAGCTGTACAGAAATCCTGTACACATGCATCTGCAGTTGCTGTGTTTGTGGAATTGCTGTACAGGAATTGAGCTGTTTCTTAATTGTATAATGTATTACAAGCGGATTCTCGATGCAGAACCAGATAATATTGGGCCTTCAAGCAGTTCCTCAACTGCTGCTGTCCCTTTGTGCAGCTTTCTGCCTGACTAGTTGCTGTACAGAAATTATGTACATTGAATACATGTAGCTGCTACTACAGTTGCTATTTTGTGTCTTTGTTTAATCCACCGAGGCATCTGCTCCTTTGGTGCTTCATTAACTTATTAATTCAACCGGCAAATTGGGCGGTACGTAATTCTCGTGAAAGTTACGCCCATATCTTGGTGGGCAAGATGTCAGTTCTACCGGACTTTGCAGAGACCTTGCACCACGAAGGGAAAAGCGGAGTTAGTTGCTGACCAATCAAATTCACTGCTACTCAAGTGTATTAAACATCTGCACACTAAAGACTACTTCTGCTTTTCGCTTCGTGGTGCAAGAGTCCGTTACAATACAGACCTAACCGTGGTTACGAGTTGCGGTGTGCATGATTGCACCAATTGTGTCAAAAACGGATCTGTCGGAACAAAAGCAAGATGCTCTGAATACCTCAGTTTCGGTTGTAGCTCCAGAGATGCAATATAATCGTTCAAAGTCGATTTCCCATACATTTTTCACTCTTTTGCCCACCAAGGGAGGCGTGGTTGGTGACGTAGACCAGCGCGACGCGCGCGCAATTATTACTTTTGAAACTATGTATAGATGACTTCGGTGTGAACTCTCACCTCATTAAACGCGGAGGCAATCTTGGTAGGCGTGCCTAGGTCGAGCGTTTAAGTTACACCCCTTTGGGGTCAGTGCTGCCTTCTTTCGTGTGTTAAAGCAAGAAAACTATAAAATCAGAGGCCTGAGTTGCTTGAAGAGCGATTACTACTCCGAAACTACAAATCTGAGGCCTGACGAGCGATTGGTACACCCAAAAGCCACGCCTGTACTACGGCGTGGCTTTTGGGTGTAGCCGCCGCTGTTCAGGCCTCAGATTTAAAGGTTGGGAGTAGTAATCGCTCTTCAAGCAACCCAGACCCCTGATTTTATAGTTTTCTTGCTTTAACACACGAAATCTCCTCCACTCTCACCTCTGCTGCCATCTCCTTTCAAGTCCTCCCTCGTCCTATGCGTTTTTCTCATTCTGGCTATTCTCCTGCAGATTTCTCCTCTGTAACTCATCTTCTTCATCCTGTTTATCTTTGGTCTTTACTGATTTCTTTGTGATCTCTGCTACTTTCTCACCTTCCTCCTCCTGTATTCATTTCGCTCTCTCACGATCAATGTTCTATCACTTCTTTCCTTTACTCACCTGGCCACTAAGCTTAAGATTACTCAAACTATAGATGCTCAAATCAGACTGTATACCTCATCGACTGTTTTTTTTTTGTCGTTGTTGTTTTGTTTTCTTTTCTTTGGCTATCTCACATGTTGAGGCTAGACCATCAGTGCTAATTAACTATCTTATAACTGTATCAATCTGTCATTATCATCACTACTGTACAGAGACATTACACCTTGCATTAGCATTTTGCTATTTTGTGTTGTGTCTATAATTATTATAAAAAAAAAAGAAGGCAGCACTGACCCCAAAGGGGTGTAACTTAAACGCTCGACCTAGGCACGCCTACCAAGATTGCCTCGCGTTTAATGAGGTGAGAGTTCACACCGAAGTCATCTATTGCGATTTTTGACAACGAATGAACGATATTGCACATGGAGATATTAATTCTAGAACGCATGATTTTACAAAGAAACAGTAACAAAATTCAGCTTTAGCATGTTAACTTGCCCTGTGAATGATCAAACAGCGTGTATGTTGTTCACTGGAGACGCGATAGCTGTTGTGCCATCGACTTAAGGTGGCGGTATACCGTTACGCGAATAATGACATTCACGACATTAGTAATGATATTCATGTTCCATAGCAAACAACGGCGCTTTGGGGTAATGGATGCTGCCACCATTCACCAAAAATAGCAATACGGGTGCATTTGCTTGATGCAATGAAGACCAGCGCATCTTCTACAGTAGCAAACGGAGGGCCAGTCGAAGAGATTTTTTGATTATCGACTCGTATTGCAGTTTTATGCTCGAGAACACGCAATTGTTGGTGCAGCTCAGGTGCTTGTTTTGCGGTATTTTGCGCTTTTGGAAAAAAAGAATTTATCAGGAAAAACGCTTCGTCTGGCCCTCGGGAAAACTGTTTAAAGCATCGTGAATACTGTCTTACCTTGCTCGAAGACCCCCGTGAAGAGATTTTTGGTGAATGGATCATCGATCTTGATGGGCTGTGTATCTGGCGATGGTACGAAGTGCGTTCCAAATACTTTCAAAAATGCTTTGTTTAACTATCTTCTCGACATGTAGCTGGTTTTTGGCGCTTAGTTTTGTCTTCTAGCTGGATAGCGAGATGTTTTCGAAGCCACTGCAGCCACGCCCAGACGGTATACCGCCACCTTAATCAATTTATACGGAGAAAATATTTTCAAAAATATACGGTTCTGACATCGCTAGTGCGAGACAAAACCATCGCCGAGTAATGGAATTTTAAAGCCTGAATTTTGGATACTTACGATCTTAGAGAATGTTGTAATGAACATGCAGCGCGATTCTGAAGCCGAAAAGCAGCTTCCTCAGCAAATGAGACGTAAAAATATATAAGGTTGCCGGAGGTCGCCCGCGAAATGTTGGCGCACACTTGCGCGCGAAACAGTTTTCTAGACTTTGTCGCTTTAGCCCTTTAATTACTGAATTATTTTGACAACAATTTGATTTCCTCTAAGCTGACAGTTTGTCTTGCGATTTTCTACAACATGCAGTACGCTAGCTGTTCCAAACTAGCACTGTTTTTTCCTGGCATGTCGAAGTTTACGACCATGTACTAAACTCTGAGTTGGCCACTCCCACTTCGGAACTGAAACCGCTTAAGTGCTTCGTCCTTGTCATTTTCAGCCAATTTTGGTCTTCGTTTAGCCTGATACAAAAACCTGGTGGTGCCCAGGTGAGCAAACAGCACAGTTTAGACCATATTCTATGCCAAAGTATGCATCTCCGGGCACGCTGAAGCCCCAAAAATGCCGAAAGCGGCGAGGGGCTCCGCCCCTTCGAACCCCGGGTTAAAGGGGGACACCCCCCTTTAAAATCCCCCGTCCCCCTCTTCTATATGGTTTAGTGGGGAGGGCGACGAAAAAAGTGTTTTTTTCAGGTAATTTGCAATTAAACTTGATTTGACCTTTCTAGAGCACTTTTCACACTAGTTATGACGTCTAGAGTAGGTGGAGTCAATTATGACGCCAAAAGGCGTCATTAGGGGTTAAAGGGTTAATACACGAGAGTTTAGTCGACATAGAAACTATCCAGATCGAAGTTCTTGTTTTTAGGGTAGACAATTTTCGTATTCTAGACTGTAGGACTAAGACTTGTTGAAATAATGCGTAAAGCACAGTAACCTTGTATGCGCTCGACGAACAGCTTGTGAATAGTTGTGGTAACCACAGCAATGAATAATAATTATACGCGTTATCCACCTTAATTGTGTTTTTATACTGTGCCTTATGGCATAAGAATACTGACTAACCTGAGCTGTGTACAAACAAGGCTACACAGCTCACGTTAGTACACTATTCTTAAACCATAAGGCACAGTACATGTATAAAATAAAATTAATACAGGCCCGGGAAACTGTCCGATCATCCAATTGCGCACACATTACCGCCTCTTTCTCCACGACTAGAAGCTTTCATAGATATTGCTGCCCACCGCCGGTTAATACATAGGTAGGCGTATGCTAGCAGCACTAAATGAATAAGCGCTGCCGCAGAGGACAGAAACGATCGTCCGATAATAGGTCCAATCGCCCGGTCCGATAATTTTTGAACACGTCACCGCTTGGAGGCGAATTACAGCGTGGTCGTAGAACTAGAAGCGGCAGAGCAGTCACTCACAAACTCCAGGTTAATATTCAGTGGTTATAAGTTACCCTGGCACCACGCACGCCGCCATCGCTGTTTTAACTTCTACAAAAAAACGGCGGACCGAAAATACATGCTGAATTGATTATCCATACTCTACTAGTCATTTTATAATTGACATACCATTATGATGACAGCAGCCTGTACTGAATTCAAGGTAGCCGTTAAGGAAAGCTAATAATAATGTTCCCCAACACCGTGGACCAAATAGCTCAGTGCGGAAATGTACATGTAGCAACTAAATAAACATTCCAGCTAGTGAGCAATTGAGCATTAAACTGATGGGTAGTAATGCTAGACTACAACAGGAAAACACCAACATTACTGATTCATGTAAAGGAACATATCAATATTTAGGGGTGTTTATTGTCATTTTTTAATCATATAGCCATTCTTGGAAAATCACAATTCCCCTATCCGTTATGATTCCACTCTCTACAGAGAAGTGTAATTGTTATTGATGATGATTGTGGCCTACAATATAAATTGTCTTACATGTAGCTGAAGTACATGTACATGGTCAAGTATGCTCACAGACTGAGTCGCATCTTCCATAGTGACTCAACTAGTGACTCATGACGATGCAGCTTGTTATCGTTCAAGACTGCATTCTCTTCACTACATTCACACACTGGTGTAGTATCACCTCTCGACCTGACTCCTCCATAGACCTGCGCAACAGACCAAACGTGAAGAGAGTTGAGATTCTTGGCTTCACAAAAGAGAGCATTCATGAGTACTTCCGACTACTCATATATCCTCTACGATACTAGACGATGAATGCAAAAGAATAAAAGGTCATTTAGCCAACTATCAAGCCATTGAAAGCAGCTGTTACATACCATTAAATGCTGCCATTTTATACTTCTATATCTGCAGCGCAACCGTACACTACTCACCACCCACTTCGAGATGTTCTATGAACTTTTGTTGTGCTTTATTCCTCGTTAGCCAACTGGAGCATAATACCCTTGGAACTAAATCCTCTCTCGATGCCCTCCCTCATGACCTCAAGAAACAGCTAAAGCACATTAGCATACTAGCATTCACACCTGCACAACTGCCAAGGGAGTGCTGCAGAGGGTCCAGTGGGCAGGAATTGGCATGGACTGTATGTCTGTCTGGCATTGGTACTATGACACAACTGGATATTAGTGATTGCAACATTTCCGATTATGGTGCAGAGTCACTAGCTAGAGCACTTACTGTCAATAAGACACTGCAAGGACTAAATGTCACATACAATGATATAAGTGACATTGGTACAACTCACATTTACACTGCTATTCAAACAAACAATAGTTTAAAGATTCTACCGAAGTCTAAAACAGATGAGAGAGCGTTGTCGCTAGCAACAGCTATTTACAAACAGGACTTAATGCTACTCTGGTGTACTCGGTCAAGGACTTGATGCTGCTATCCACACATCCAGACCGAACACTTAAGAATATTAGAGAGTGTGTCAATAAGAGCACACTGAGAAAACTGTATCTAGAAATGAACATGTCCGCCTCAGTTAAAGCAGAGAAGAGAGCTAAAGAGTGGTTACAGTGTGAAGGTAGGAGGGAAGGAACTCACAATATCTGGAGGATAGTCCACTTGAGGATGTTAATGTCATGATAAGTTACGAAATGCGTACATACTTCATGAATCACTCATGTCAACTATAGCTAGGTCAGTCATATCTAGTACTCGAGGCTATAGCAGCAACAGTCAACACAACAAGAAGACAGAAAGGACTACCTGAGGTTAACTTTATTATTACATGAAATATTTTACTTGTTACTTGATTTTTACTATTATAGTTTTACTGTAAATGTTGTGTATAACTTTCTGAGCGTGCAATTTTGATCACGATTTATGCATGCGATAATTAGTTGCTCATGTGTGAACTGCCCATGCAAAATACAAATGTGCCCATGCTAATTTCATCAATTTTTCTGCAACTTTGTTGAACTAAAATAGTTTGCATTGTGTCTAGAAGAATTTTAGAACATCAAATTATTAGTTATCTGTTACAGGATTTATGAATTCTTTAATTTTCTGGTGGGCTCCTAGGCTAATTCTGTAGAGGAGGTTCAAGCAATGCTGCATGCAAAATTTGGTGCTTTTGTCCGCAAATGCACGGTAATTTTGCTAAGCCACCTGACTAATGTGCTAAAGGTCACCTAGCTTTCCTTCGGATAAAACTTTTTGGGACATTGCTCACTACATACATAATTGCTATACACGGTACTCAGTGAGTGTCACTCCCGTCCTGACTAAAAATCAACAGCAACATTCATTCACGCCTCTTTCGCGAATTCACGGGTGTGGGCTAGGGTGTGGCTGCACATGCCGCGCCCATCGAGCAAGATTATTAACTCTTGGTTAGAGGAATTTGAGTTCCTCCTCCGCAACCCACAATGAGCTCTCGACGCTTTCACTCGCGTTGTGGAGACTACATTCGTCTCTCGGAGAACAACACTGTTGCTACTCGAGTTGCAAGTTATAACAATGGTATAGTATTCACCGCGCAGCCTGTACAACTAGACTCAATGTTCCAGGTGAAAATACTCGAGTATGAAGAGAAGTGGATTGAATCTATTGTGAGTGCTTAGACGCAGAGCGTTTCCTTGACATTATTTGCTGGTACATACAGAGTATAGGTGTAACCACACAGTGTCCTGATGATGTCATCATTCCTCAAGTTGCGCTGGACCGATGTGATCATGCTGAGTACTGGATCCTGGATGGTAACACTGTATATCATGATGGTGAAGAGAAAGACATCGAAGTTGATGTCGACTTACTAAGAGAGGGTCAGACTGTTGGTTGCATGGTCTCGAGTGACGGAGAGCTGCACATCTTTTTTGACGGTGTGGATAACGGTGTTTTGTGGACTGGACTACCAACACACAAACCGTTCTGGGGGTTGGCTGATGTTTGTGAGTGTACCACAAAAATAAAGCTACTATCTGGTCAGTGAAAAGACTTGCTGTTAAACATTGATCATTAATTTTGTTTCTCTCTCTTCCAGATGTCTCTGTTCATCGCAGCTTACCCTCGGTATTGTCTATTTCCAAATCACAATCACAAGATCCTTCAAGTTACTGTAGTCTTCCACCAAAATTGCCTCCTAAGCGGTATCCTAAACCTCCAAAATTGCTTCCTAAACCTCCTAAAGTAGCCCCCAAGCCTCCAAAAGCGCCTCTTCGTAACCAAGTTCAAGTAGTCAAATCTGTAAATTTAACAAGTAGTTCTGATGAAGTTGAACCATCTAAAGAAACAAAAAATACCCTTCTTCAGCAAATAAAAATCACTCACCTTCAGGAGGACAATGCACGTCTTCAAAAAGAGGTTGCTTGCCTTCAGCAAGATAATGCTCTCCTTAAACAGAAAACGAACGAGTTGCAGTCACAGTTAGAACAACGGCCTAGGCTAGGTTCTGATGTTGATATCAGCTTCTGGGTAGTCAGCCACAAGGAGATGCAGACTACAGAGAAAGAGCTTGGAATAGGAGGATGGGGGAGAGTTGTGGTTGGTAGTTTTAGAGGTCAGGAAGTAGCCATAAAAGAGCTCCATGAAATTATCAGCTCATCTGCTCACTATAAAGATCTGTTTCGTCGTGAGATTAGTCTGATGGCTAAAGTTCGTCATCCTAACCTACTCTTGTTTATAGCAGCAGTACTGGACAGTCCATCTAATGTTCCTGCCATTATCACAGAACTCATGGACACCAACTTACGCCAAGCATATCGCACAAATCAACTCAAAAATGGCTGTGTCAAGCTGAACATACTGAGGGATGTATCCGCTGCACTCAACTACCTCCATCTCCTTCCAAGCCCCATCATTCACAGAGATGTGAGCAGTGCCAACGTTCTTCTGCAAGCTCTACCCAATGATAAGTGGAGAGGGAAGCTGTCAGACTTTGGTTCTGCCAACCTTGTACAGCATGCTACCACTCCTGGTCCAGGAGCCATGGTATATGCTGCTCCTGAAGCCTTTAAGGAAGAACAACAGTCTCCAAAAATGGACACATACAGTTTTGGCAAGCTCCTTTGTGAAGTGTTCAATAACTGTTTTCCTGACCCCAGTGCCTTCCTCTCCATGCTGCAGTCCATGGCCAAGGACTGGCCACTAATGCACCAACTGATCAGCTCATGTGTGGAACAGAATCCCAACAAGCGACCAGCAATGAGTTACATTGTGGATCAGCTCAACCACTTAACCATACAGCAAAAATAATAGCAAAAACATTTTTATGAATAATTGTTTTAAGCATGTTATGTATTTTAATCCAAAATAATTTATTTTAACAGTCAGTATTTTTGCTACAATGAATTGCTTCAGTGTTTGCAACTCAACAGTTATTATGCTAACTCATAAACAAAGCTGAGCAAATATGCATGTTTGTTGTTTATTTTAACTGACTAATTACTCTCTCGCATAGAGTAGCCCTATCTTGGCTCTTGCATAGTTATGCCAGCGCTAAGTGAAACAGTTATTCTAAAAGGGCTTGGAAAGAGAAATACCCATCAACCTGGTGTGCTACACGCTTCTCTAGTAAGTTAGTAGCTTTTTCATGCAGGTTGAGTGCTGTCAAGACTCCATTAATTAAACCTTTAATTCAGGTCACAATGAAACAATCTTTAAAGCATAAAGCAAATACACATTTACAAAGCTGCATTGTGTTGTTCCCTTTCATATGGCACCGGTAAAAATTAAGATGGCAAATGTCGCATTAAAAATCACGGAGGTCACAATAGCGATGATGTTAAGAATAATAGAGAGCCTTTGCTTTGTCCTGGCAGACTCACCATCGCCCAACCTTTCATCATCTTTTGCCTAAAAAACAAGAATTTTTTGTCATTAGCTGGCTAAGCATCACAAATATGCAAGACATTGATATCTTATCCTGGCAACAAGATTTTTATACCATTTGTTTTAGCTTCAAAAAATTATTGGACTGCTTGTAAATGGTACCATTTGGTTTAGTTGCACTGATACGTATAGTTATTGTATAAGAACCACTATCTCTAACCGAAGTATGCACTGATCAGGCAGCACACATTAAAACAGCTATTGGTCGGTGATATCAAAATAATGTAAGATAGTGCACGTAGATTTGTGTGGGAAAAAAATGCTCTTTTCTCACCATTATGGATAGTATCAGAGCAGGTACTGAGCACACTAGGTAAGCCAATCCACAGAAGAAGCTCCAGATCACAACAATGATAGACACAATGATGAACTGATCGGAACGTGCCACACGTTCATTGAAGACTATAGTTGTACCACCAGCCTGTAGAAATGAAAATAACACGCAAGTTATGATGCAGAAGTAGATAATTGTTGTGGACATACATTGGTGTTGGTCAAAATAGCCAATTATACTATTGTGCTAACAAAACTAAGTGTTTCAAAGCAGGCTCTATTCAGCTACTTTTTAGAATCCATGTCATCTCTATTATACATGTAGGTTCCCTATTGCATGCTTTTATGACTAACAAACCACTGTCTACCATGTATAATAAAGACATTGATCTGTAGTCAAATATAGCTACCTTTGAGTACACTCACTGTCATGTGGTAGAGTATGTTTGTACATTGGGACTATGATTGTGAGTAACTGCACAATACAACCACTAGTGAGTTTGTACACACAGTGAGATAGTAAGTAACAATAAAATTGTTATCTCAATACTTATGCACAGATGCTAATAAAACCATTGAGAGATTGTACAATATGAGTGATAACTATTTTGCTTGAACAAATTTATTTTTGATTTGGGATTCATCAGCGAAGAATTAAATCATTTCTTATACAAAGCGAATAATTTCTCATTCATACCGGTTGATTTTGAAGTAGAGGCTGGTTTGAGTTGTTGTTGTATTGTGGAGGAGGATAAGCTGCTTGAGGTGGTGGAGGAGCATAAGCTGCAGGCTGGGGAGGTGGGTAGGCTGGCTGAGAAGGAGGATATGGGGGCTGGGGTTCAGAGTAGGCTGGTGGAGGGTATCCTGCTCCCTGCTGCTGGTAAACCTGCAGTAAGAGACGACACAGGTCAAGGGTCAAACAACCAGTCTGTAACTTGAATTCTAGAGGTATAGCAAACCTGGTCTCCAGGAGGAGCAGTAGGCTTTTCGTTGTAACCTACACATAGGCGCACAAAAGCGTTATTAATAGATGCATTACTATGCCTTACCAGACATTTGGCAGTCGACAATTGAAGACAGCTGTCACAAAGATGTTGAGACACGCCGAGAGAGCTAGATCAGCAAATGTACAGTATTATGATTTATCTGACTGTATTGAACTTCTCTAGCTGCGCAATAATTGTTCGTACAATGCGCGTTACGACTACATTGTATCGTGATTCGTTCCTAACACAACACAGCGTTTATATCTATGACTTCTACGATACTATCAAAACTGACACAGAGATGGTTTTACAACTGCACTAGGTAGAACTTCTAATCTCGTGCTGTCTTCATCAACTGCTCTTATCATAATATAACATCACATAATCTAGTGAAATGCAGGACATTTGTGGGGCGAGCCTGAGCGAGTACATGTAGTGTTGGTAGCCATAAGTAGGTATTTAGCCGAGGAGGTGCTTTTGAGAAGGTATGATGCACTGATTGTGCCGTAGTCGAGTGAAGGCTCATTTGCTGCACTCAGCAGCCTGTCCTTTCTCTGTTCCTCAATCTCTGCACCACGTCGTTCATGCTGCATCTCTCTCATTTCTTGCAGCCTGTCTTCTCTCTGTTCTTTGGTCTCTTCACTACGTCGCTCATGCTCCTTCTCTCTCATTTGCTGTATCCTAGCCTCTCTCTGTTCTTCGGTCTCTCCACCACGTCGCTCAGCTCCTTCTCTCTCATTTGCTGTAGCCCAACCGCTCTCTGTAATTCTTCAGTCTCTGCATCACGTCGTTCATGCTCCTTCTCTCTGGCCTAACCTCTCTCTGTTCTTCAGTCTCTCTGACATCACGTCGCTCATGCTTCTTCTCTCTAGCCTAACCTCTCTCTGTTCTTCAGTCTCGATCTCTGCATCACGTCGATCGTCTAGCTAGTCGATCGTCATGCTCCTTCTCTTTGCGCTTGCTCAGTCTCAGTTGAGTAAAATTGAAACCATCCGGTGAATTACAACGCGGGGGCATTTACGGAATGACGTACGCATACATAGATAGCTCGCGGGGGAGCGCTTTCGAGCAGTATGGGGCTCGCTCAGGCTCGCCCCAATTATAACATGACAGAAGATTCAAAATTCTTATTCACAAAATCAACACATGCAATTTTTACATGACCATGCACTAGTAGTTCTTGCAGGTCCTAATGTCCATTGTTTCAGCCATTACTTACAGCTGCAGCATTAACAGAAACAAACACCACAACAAATAATACATTCAGAACAACAGACGTCGCTATAGCAACAATGTTGAGGATGAGAGCAATCCTCTGCTTGGTCTTGGCAGACTCATAATCACCATTCCTCTCATCATCTCGTGCCTACAAAATGAGATTTATATAAAGTTAAATTTAAGTGTTGCTAAGCTCGTACACACAAGATTATGACATGACTTGTGCCACATCACTACAGTACGTGAATGACAACCGCCAAGGCTTAGTCCAAACTCTGAGCGTAACATGAAAACTTCAATAATTTGATACAGAATGGATGACAACAACACAAATTGAGCGCCTCACAACAAACAAGTTAATGCCAGTGAATTCGTGCTTCATGTGATTATGGCGCTTGGGCCGTGGTCTCTTGTCTGACGCACAGTAACTGTCTTTGCTATATCAGCCAATAATTATGCCTCGGTGGGCGGAGCCACGAGGCATACAGTAGTCGTGGTGTCAGTCAGTCTGTCGCAACGATTTCTCGTAGCTCGCTGACAACTAATCACTGAAACAAGCAACACGGGTAGAAATCGATACTTGCTCGGATTTGAATTTTCAGAGTTTGATTTTAAAGTAAGTTGCCGTGTGAATTGCTCACGGCTGGTTTGGTTTTGTAGCGCACGCTGAAATTTAAGCTCTGAAACTAGCAATGCAAGTAGAACACGGTATTATCTCGCTTTCAAACATGTGAAAACTTTATACGAAGCTTAGTTCGTGAGTTATGGCGCTATTTGCTCACTTTGTTAACGTTGCTGGCGATCTGGACTTCTCCAAAGGCAAAGCTGTCCACAGTTGACTGCCTAGAAGCTGATAGGTTAGAATTTTACTACAGGATAGCAGCGCAGGTCAAGAGAAATTGTGTGCTATGGAAGCTATCTCGCTCGTGGTATGTGTGTGACTGCATTGTGATTGCTGTACAGAAATCCTGTATACATGCATCTGCAGTTGCTGTGTTTGTGGAATGGTGGATAGTTGTGTTTGTAGATATAGTCAACAGCAACAGTTGTGTCGGTATAGACAGTTATTCTGCTTGTGCATCTGGTAAGCTTGATGATTACTACTGTAACACAGAAATAATCCTTGCCATTATTGAATACCATGTCAGATTTAATGTCTTTCACATGAGGTGGAAGCATGATAAACTTTAATTTGTGAACTTCATAATGATTAGTTGTCAGCCACTAACAAAGTGTCAGCCGACTTTTATTACTGCTTGTGTATTTCAGTTCAGCGTACAGTGCTTCCAGCCTAAAGAGGGCACTCAGCTGATTTTAGCAACTCAGTACATATTAATTTTGTTACAAAAAAAATTATTCAGGGAGCTATTGCTTCCAAAGTTGGTGTAAGTGTAGAATGATCATCTCTGCCCATGTTAGTCAAAATTATGACTTTTGACGTATGACTTTTTGCTAACCGTATGTCTTTACGTTCAGTACAGGTCAGAAGAAGCAACTTAAACCACACATTTGTACTATTGCATACTTACCGTATGTAAAATATGCAGTGCTACGAATAAGAATCAACGCTTGTAGCTCATCATTTAAAAAACGTGGTGGTTTGTGACGGCTCAGTTCTACAGACAACATATTCGCTACAGAGCTTTGTTATATACCTGGTCATTGCACTATGCATGGATTATCCGTTCCTTAGCTTCTAAGGCCGTCAACAGAGTGATCGTGCACGCCCACGCACCAATCTGGCGAACATAATACGAGCAAAAAGTTATCATGATTCAAACGCATGCATAGAACCACGAAGAACACCAGGCTGCACATCTTGAAGCTACCAGATCTGGAATTAACAACATCAGGTGTCATAATAAAAGTGTGTATAATAATCCACGTACTTTTATGGAGACTACCAAAGTTGAAAACCACAATTTTATCTAACTATTCTAATAATTAATTAACTAGCAAAAATTCTTATATTTGCTGCACATTCTCGTATTTCAAATGAATAAATTTTTATTGTAATTCCTGTACCCGCCACCCTAATACTCAATAATAAACTAATAATAGCCTACTAATGAACAGGTTCACTATAATTGATAAGACAATAATAATAGTAGGTAACTACATGAAGTTCATTGTCTCACCGTTATAGCCAGTATCAGAGCAGGCAATGCGCACACTAGGTATCCCAATCCACAGAAGAAACTCCAGATCACCACAATGATGGACATGATCAAGTACTGATCATGAACCCTGTGTTCATTTATGATCACAGTTGCACCGCCCTAGAGAAACAAAGAAGTAAAACACAATAATTAAAGCACGGTTGGAGTGCTGTATGGAAGATAAAGCACGAGGGGTTGGGTCAAGATTCATTGTGAGCTTGAGCAAGAATGCTCATGTATACTGGCGTGATCCAGTGATTCAGGATCCAGAGGAGTGGAATTTTCCCCCCTCACGGTCACTTATTTTTGATAGCCACGCAACGTATGTGCGCGTATGTATACTTTGACCATATTTCAATGTAATTGATTGGTCAGCCAGAGGTGGTATATTTCACTTATACCACCTCTAGCTGATTTCACTTATGCGTATAGGTTAACCCATTATACTACGTAACCGGGATTGGCAACGAGTCACGTGCGCCAATTGCCACTGTACATTAGCCTGCGTGCCATCAGTGTTGCGCAGTGAGTGGCGGTATCTGTTGTGAAAGGTGGGCTCAAGTGGATACTAGTGTGTTGTTACAGTCACTAGCAGGCTACTATAGTTTAGCGCTCGTTCTGAGTCCCGGTGTTGCGATACACGAAGTTTGCGTTCTTTGTCGTTCTTCAGAGACTTTGTGGGCGTCTAGGTCCACGGTAGTCTAGCTCACAGCCCCAATTGTAGCTTCTGTTCATTGTTGGTTCATTTGCTCGTGGAACTGAAGGGCATTTAGGTAGCAAAGCTGCTTTTATGTCGCTTGATTCATTGTGTAACTGTGTATTTACCAGGAGCAGTTTGTGGGCGCATAACGCCTTTCTGTCATCGCCTGTATGGGCTATAAAGCATTTAAATTGTAGGATAAGCATGTAGAAATGGAACTGGATAGTTAACAACTTTGTGCAAGCTTTTAAACTCAATTTCTAAACACGAATATTGTACTCATGTCATAGTGATAGAACGGGTCACTGGAAGATTCTCCATCAGCAGGATTGTCTGAGAGAGACGAAGATATATTCAGATATTCATTGTTTTTGTTCCTCGTTGTTTTCATTGTTGTATGGTCAACTAACAGGGGGGTACGACAAGCTAATTTATTCTGACGTGATGCTGACGTTGCTGCACGTAGGCAAAACCAAAATACATTGCGTCTTTCCTGGTTAGCTTGGTCTTATGAGGACAATTTGAACGGTAAGTATGTTGCGAAATGGATACTACTGCCCAAGAGCTTTCGTTTAAGCTACCTTACCTCTTTTAGTTTTTGCAGTACATAGAGATGAAGATAGAGAATTGGTTGGCAAAACAAGAAAGAAACAACGTGATTAAAACAGCATTGCTATCATTCTTGAGCATCATTCGAGTTTTTACTATTTTTCTTTAGTTGTGTGAAACGTACGAAGCTAAAACTGTTCGTGCAAGCTCATCTACTATCTGTGGAGGAGCCTGTGTATGGATTTCGCCGAGCAATGCTCGTACGTGATACTACAGCTGCATACTATGCACTGTCTGGCAGTACGTAGCTGCAGTATCACGTACGAGCATTGCTCGGCGAAATCGATACACAGGCTCCTCCACGAATGGAAGATGAGCTTGCACGAGCTGTTTTAGCTTCGTACGTTTCACACAACTAAAGAAAAATTGTAAAACTCGATCGTCACATGGCGAGCTGATCATTCCGTGATGGCGAACAGTCAACACTACATGGCTGAAACTTGCTATTATCGATGCCTATCTACAGACAAACAAAGCGCACACTGCAACTCCGTCTGCACAGATAGACTTGGCTAAAAAGAAATAGCCATTTGTAAAGTCATGAATCTCATTAAAACGGTATCCAGCCACCTTAAATTAGCTTGTCATGCCCCCTGGTCAACTAAAGCCTACATGTTATTGTTGACCTCTGTTAGTCACAATAACATTCCCACTTTACTGAATAGGACTATGTCAACATGCATTAGTGAGGGACAGGTCCAAATGCTATATTGCATCTTATTGGGTACTATAATTTGTCATAGACAAATAGGTCAGCTAATAAAGAGAAGACAAAAGACTTACAATCTTTAGACGCTGTAAGAGTTTTTTTTGTCATCACGTGATGATTTTCATGATCACGCAAATAATTTTTTCTTAACTTCTCATCTACATTTTTAGACTATGAAAACCATTCCTTGAGGAGACCCCAAATGATACCCATTGTATTGTACACACTACATGTGCTCACATATTGACAAATAGTACAAAATATGTTTGACTATCGAGACACTGAAACAAAGTCATTGGATGAAACAAGGGTTTCAACTTAAGTTAGTCATTGCATAACCATAACAAAACACAAGGCGGATACTGCAGAGGTCGTATAATTTAGTGGGATTTAAGTGGTAGCTTTCACAGATGTATTCTACATAGCATTACTTGAAAATTATTTCTCAGATCTAGAAATTTTGTGAAGGGGCAAAGCTTGTGTTGATAATAAATTGGGAGGGAGAGAGCAATGTTATAGAGTAAAGATTAATACATGAATCAAAGGAGAGAGAATAGTTCATGAGGCCATCAAAGTGAAACATCCCACAGTGTTTCTTTAACTTGTAACTTCCTTATTTGGTCATTACTAAAGATAAATTGTTTACCTAATTCAATGCCTCTGAAAGTTCCTTCACACAAACACCTGCAATACATTATTCCTACACTTTTTATTAATGACCACTTACTAGGCAACAATACAGAGTTACCAATGCCTATTATATGCATGCAGTATCACCATGACAACATCCTTATTGAAGGCTGTGGTGATTCTTAGATTAGATAAAAGTGCCAAGTACATACTCATCAATGTAACCTTTCAATATCAATGCAGAAGGAAAATGAATATCGTTTACTGGAAAAGCATAGCGGTACAGAGCCAGTTCACTTTTTGTAAAATAACCATGTACTTGCGCTAAAATGCATATAATTATATTCTTTCATTAAATCCATACCACCAGGAGCACATAATTAAGAGAGACCGTGGTAAGAGAGTAGGAGCGGGATACTCCCATGCATTTGATTAAAAATTGCAATTCCACACATGATGGCCGTGTTTCTAAAGATAGACTTGTGATATGGCCGACGGTATGCGTACGTACAGTTTCGTACTAGATGGAACTTGGCAGCTAGAAGCTCGATGAGGTAAGCAACAGCTCGTAGAAGCCTTCTACATCCACGATGACGCTCAGAAAATCTCCACGTGCTCGTATATCAGCTGTAGAGAAACAGCATGACGGCCCACCATCACGGATTCGACTCGTTTCTTGCTTTAACAGTATCTACTCAAGCCAGCAGACAAGCATGATCGTCCTGGGATAGTGGAAAGCTGCTTCTTGCCTTCTAGAAGGCCGGTTCCATCCAATACGAAACTGTACGTACGCGCACCGTCGGCCATCACAAGTATATCTTTAGAAACACTGCCATCATGTGTGGAAGTGCAATTTTTAATCAAATGCGTGGGAGTGTCCCGCTCCTACTCTCTTAATTATGCGCTCCTGATACCACCATGCTTCTCCGTAAAGCACGCAAAAAACACAACACTGGTATTTTCTATCCTTCGTACCGGCTGATTCTGGAGAAGAGGCTGGTTAGGATTGTTGTTGTATTGTGGAGGAGGATAAGCTGCTTGAGGCGGGTAGGCTGGAGGCGGCTGAGGTGGGGGGTAGCCATATTGGTCACCTCCCTACAGAGAAAAAAAACACGTTATGCAAGATAGCATCTTCAAACATATCATTGCCGAGCGGCAAAGATAATATAAAACTCGTGGTATAAAGACGCGCTTACCTGCTGCACAGGTGGAGGAGCGGACGGCTTTTCGTTGTAACCTACAGTGTCACAAAATTGACAGTAATTCTGTACAATCTGCCCTGCTTACCAGACATACTAGTAGTTCCGCTGTCGAAAACTGTACTACAAGAGGCGTTCGCGTTCAACACAAGTTCTCAGTCCTATAAAGGTGCCACGGCCCACGTGAATAGAGTAAAACGCGCACGCGCGCACGAAAAAATTGCATTTTCCAGGTATTAATTTTTTAAACAGATTTAAAGTCAAGTGTCTACACAATCAAATGCATGATTGTTTTTATTTTTACATTATCATCATTATGCAAAAGATTACGAACAGCATCAAGAAGAGGCTCTCTTTTACTTGACTTGATGAGGAAATTTGTTTAAATGTTTCAACACTCCAAGAGAAACTGCCACACTCAGGCATCCCTGCTGGTGGTGGAATGTGCTTTCCTTGAGCCTCATTGATGACATATTCATATTATACATATTCATTTTTTGGTTCTACATCCTAATAAGACAAAGTACAAGTACAAATTGATAGTCACTACATACAGCTTCATACTTTAATTCTTTTTCTAGATTGCAATTGTCTCACAGGAGGTTTAAGTTTGTTCTTTACTTTACAGATACGATACACAAGAAAAGCACTAATTGCCAAAGAGAATTGAAGCACAAAAGGATAATAAAGGCAACCATGAGCCCCAAATACAAATTTTCTTTAGATGCACGTGGTACTCGTGTTGGTTGAAACGGAGATGGACTTGATTCTTTTTGCCTGAACTCTTCAGGTTCCCAACTGAACTCGCCACATTGTGGCATGTTTGGTGGTGGTGCGTTGTGCATTCCTTGAGCCTCATAGTACAGGCAATTTACGGAAAAAAATGGGTCAACTTCAGACTAATTGCAACACAAACATTTTCAACTGTTTCCTACACAGAAAAATGTCCTCTATAACATACTAAAAGTCCTAAGGAATCCCGTGAGGGGAAGTATCAAAAATTGTATGTTTTTAAACCAACATCATTAATAATTCATGAGTTGAGTATTTTGACATAGTCTATAATAACTCTGGGTTTTTTATAGCTATAAGCCTCCTAGAAGTTTTTAAACATTCAAAAGGTCAAGTAAAAAGTATTTATTTGATAATTATTGAACAATACATGTATAATTGTGACAAAGTCCTTTGTCTATGTGTAGCCTGTGGTAAGAGTACTAAGTAGGTGTTAACTGTCTTTGGTTAGTTGTGTAGTTTTGTGTTATTGTATCTTGGTCTTTAGTGAAGTGTCTGTTAGTTTTGTATTGCTGATTGGTCTGTTTGTGAGTTTTCGTATCTTGAGTTGTTAGTATTTAAGTGTGTGTTCTAAGGAATTTCATCAATCTAAGTCGCGGAAAACTTGAAATGCGAAAATAATGTTCTCTGTCAATCTGTTTAATCCATACTATCTTCATCATCATGGTCTGAGTTTGTGCAACCAGATCCCTTGCAGTTGCCACATACAGGAGAGAACATTATATTATGCAGTTTACAAGTACACCTCGTGCTGCTACTATCAGTCTGGCAGTTAAAACCTGATTACATGTATAGTAGTTCTTCTGGTGCTGGAGGCAAGTGAGTGAGTATTGGGTTTCTTCACTTTCTTTCCTCCACTGGAGAAAGATCATCCGCGGTGCGCTTTACACTGCTGTATCTGAAGGTATATACATGGAGGCTGGAATAATTCTTTACCGCTGATGTAGGTGGTAAAGTCTGAGACTGGTACATTTTGGTAGCGATCTGACTTGAACTTTTTGAGCTTTCTGGTAGTGCAATAGTGTGTTTTAGGAGATAGTGTAACAATGCAACAGAGTCACTGGTAGTGCAATAGTGTGTAATAGGAGAGTAGTGTAACAATGCAACAGAGTCACTGGTAGTGCAATAGTGTGTATTAGGAGATAGTGTAGCAATGGAATAGAGTCGCTGGTAGTGCAATAGTGTATCAGGAGATAGTGTAACAATGGAACAGAGTCACTGGTAGTGCAATAGTGTATCAGGAGATAGTGTAACAATGCAACAGAGTCACTGGTAGTGCAATAGTGTGTATTAGGAGATAGTGTAGCAATGGAATAGAGTCGCTGGTAGTGCAATAGTGTATCAGGAGATAGTGTAACAATGGACAGAGTCACTGGTAGTGCAATAGTGTATCAGGAGATAGTGTAACAATGCAACAGAGTCACTGGTAGTGCAATAGTGTGTATTAGTAGGAGATAGTGTAACAATGCAACAGAGTCACTGGTAGTGCAATAGTGTGTATTAGGAGATAGTGTAACAATGCAACAGAGTCACTGGTAGTGCAATAGTGTGTATTAGTAGGAGATAGTGTAACAATGCAACAGAGTCACTGGTAGTGCAATAGTGTATCAGGTGATAGTGTAACAATGCAACAGAGTCACTGGTAGTGCAATAGTGTGTATTAGGAGATGATAGTGTAACAATGCAACAGAGTCACTGGTAGTGCAATAGTGTGTATTAGTAGGAGATAGTGTAACAATGCAACTGTACAGAGTCACTGGTAGTGCAATAGCGTATCA
>OZ024789.1:7767115-7915115 GCA_964017065.1 Haliclona indistincta
ATAGTGTAACAATGGACAGAGTCACTGGTAGTGCAATAGTGTATCAGGAGATAGTGTAACAATGCAACAGAGTCACTGGTAGTGCAATAGTGTGTATCAGGTGATAGTGTAACAATGCAACAGAGTCACTGGTAGTGCAATAGTGTGTATTAGGAGATGATAGTGTAACAATGCAACAGAGTCACTGGTAGTGCAATAGTGTGTATTAGTAGGAGATAGTGTAACAATGCAACTGTACAGAGTCACTGGTAGTGCAATAGCGTATCAGGTGATAGTGTAACAATGCAACAGAGTCACTGGTAGTGCAATAGTGTGTATTAGGAGATGATAGTGTAACAATGGCATTGTTACACTATCTCCTGATACACACTATTGCACTACCAGTGACTCTGTTGCATTGTTACACTATCTCCTAATACACACTATTGCACTACCAGTGACTCTGTTGCATTGTTACACTACTCTCCTAATACACACTATTGCACTACCAGAAAGCTCAAAAAGTTCAAGTCAGATCGCTACTAAATGTACCAGTCTCAGACTTTACCACCTACATCAGCGGTAAAGAATTATTCCAGCCTCCATGTATATACCTTCAGATACAGCAGTGTAAAGCGCACCGCGGATTATCTTTCTCCAGTGGAGGAAAGAAAGTGAAGAAACCCAATACTCACTCACTTGCCTCCAGCACCAGAAGAACTACTATACATGCAATCAGGTTTTAACTGCCAGACTGATAGTAGCAGCACGAGGTGTACTTGTAAACTGCATAATATAATGTTCTCTCCTGTATGTGGCAACTGCAAGGGATCTGGTTGCACAAACTCAGACCATGATGATGAAGATAGTATGGATTAAACAGATTGACAGAGAACATTATTGTCGCGATTTCAAGTTTTCCGCGGCTTAGATTGATAAAATTCCTTAGAACACACTTAAATACTAACAACTCAAGATACGAAAACTCACAAACAGACCAATCAGCAATACAAAACTAACAGACACATCACTAAAGACCAAGATACAATAACACAAAACTACACAACTAACCAAAGACAGTTAACACCTACTTAGTACTCTAACCACAGGCTACACATAGACAAAGGACTTTGTCACAATTATACATGTATTGTTCAATAATTATCAAATAAATACTTTTTACTTGACCTTTTGAATGTTTAAAAACTTCTAGGAGGCTCATAGCTATAAAAAACCGGAGTTATTATAGACTATGTCAAAATACTCAACTCATGAATTATTAATGATGTTGGTTTAAAAAACATACAATTTTTGATACTTCCCCTCACGGGATTCCTTAGGACTTTTAGTATGTTATAGAGGACATTTTTCTGTGTACAAAACAGTTGAAAATGTTTGTGTTGCAATTAGTCTGAGGTCAAACTCTAATTTGCCTGTACTATCATTGATAACAACAGCCATACCCTCTAGTTGATGTACCTCAATATGGCAGTGTAGGAACCAGTAGCCAGGATTGTTAGCCCTGAAGTATACGACAGCATAGCCTCCAGCAGGAATAATAACAGTGTCTTTAAGAGGAGCTCGGTTGAGGTCACGTCTACCCATTGCAGCAGCACTGTTTGTAGTCCACTGAGGGTTTGTACAGATGTATGAGTTATCCTGACATGTAATATCGTCTGAGGCACTCTCGATTCTTCCAGTACTACTGTTGTATGTTCCAAAAC
This sequence comes from Haliclona indistincta, assembly GCA_964017065.1. Taxonomy (NCBI): domain Eukaryota; kingdom Metazoa; phylum Porifera; class Demospongiae; order Haplosclerida; family Chalinidae; genus Haliclona; species Haliclona indistincta. Next base: position 7,768,819 of record OZ024789.1, read on the forward strand.
CTATTTTAGCAACATGGAAGCTGTGTCCATGAAGATGAATTGAACAGGGTGAGCAAAATTCCAGTTAGTGTTATCAGTGCGATCCGGTCCAACAGCTGTGAAAACAAATCGATAAGACTTGTCTTTCTCGATATTGAACAATTGAGTGCACAGACAATCAGGCGTAACCGATCGTTCCTCTGAATCACAAGTACTCACATAACTGTCACAAAGAGTTGGTATGTCATTTTTCTTGTTGTTATCTAACTGTAGAGGTGTTAATGGAAATACAAAGTTCCTGCCATTGATGGCGCTTGTGCTTCCATCTCCTTCGAAACCAAAATTGAAGAACAACTCATCTCTAGTGTTGACGTCAGGCACTTGGTTCTCATCAGTGATATAGGCTCTAGAAGATCAAGCTGATCTATGTGCAAGCATTGTATTTTATAGTTCGAAGGAAACTTCTGAAAAGGACAATTGATTGCAATGCAGTTACTCACTCCTTCAAGACACTCCCTTGATTTCGCTACAGACTCATTTGCTATTTTTTTCATACATCGTGTTCGTTGGAATGTCACTATCACTGCCATAGTGAAGAATAGCTTCAGCATTGTGATCAGAATAGAGTGGATATAGCTGACTGTCACCTCCACTGCAAACAGAAGGATTGGAATTTTCAACTTCTAAAGTTTCAGCACGGATGATGAAATCCTTTCGCTCTCTTATTTCAGATGGATTTTTAGTCTCAAGAATGAAGTCATACCTTTCACAGTCACTCGAGTGGATTATGATGAATTCGACCTCTGTTGGCTCCACAAAGTGTCCGTCAGTTGCTATTAGTATGAGATCGTGTTCATCGATAGAGAACCGATATGCAAACAAACTCTGAGCCCCGATCAGTCGAAACCTGTAGTACCTGTGTGTACTCATGGTGAATGTAGACAACCTAGTCTTGTTGTACTGGATATCAGGGTGTCTTCCTAACCCATTGATCAGACCAGACCAGTAGTTCACTGGACCAACCTCTGTCCCATCAGGAGAACAGGTACGAGGCACACGAGGGTCCTTGGCATTAGCACTACGAGTCCATGGTGTGGGTGGTACTCCATCTTGCTCAAAGTATCTGATACCAGCATGGATCTGAGCAAACAAGTCGAGTGAATTCTCCTTCTGCCAGTCGATCAGGGTAATGGCATACTCTGGTTTGTCAATAACTGGATAGAGACCTTTGAATATATCAGGCACGACACTTTCTCTGACAATGAGTGCTCCAAACAGTCCGTCAGTTTGCTGTGCTCCACTATGTGAGTGGTACCAGTGGGTGCCAGGTGGGTTAGCACGGAATATGTATCTGAATGAGCTTGAGGGAGCTATTCCACACTGTGTGATGTGCTCCACTCCATCCATCCATGGTGTGTTCATCTGGTGCATGCCATGCCAGTGGATAGAGGTAGCCTCTGAGCCCAGCTTATTGTACACATCAACTACTACAATCGTATTATTCGGCACAACAAGGGTTGGTGCTGGGAATCGGTTGTTGACTGTGATAATCGGTCTAAAACTGTTACCATCAGTAGTGTAAGCATCAGTGCAACGTGAAGAATTGTTTGCGCACGAGGGAGGTGTTTCATTCGGATTCTCTGGTGGAAGTTCTTCCAGCTGGCCTTGTTCATTAAAGTACAAAACTCTCCCCCATATCCCTCCATAATTATAAACATGTAAAATCTAAGACATGACCATGCACTAGTTCTTGCAGGTCCTAATGTCCATTGTTCAGCCAACAGTAAAAATCAGCACAAAAACTGTTACGTTCAGAATGATAGATGTCACAATAGCAACAATGTTGAGGATGAGAGAAAGCCTCTGCTTGGTCCTGGCAGACTCATAGTCTCCATTCCTCTCATCATCTCGTGCCTACAAAATGAGATTTAAATTTAAGAGCTGCTAAGCACGTACACACAAGATTGACTTGTGCCTCGTCAATACAGTACGTGAATGACAACCATCAAGGCTTAGTCCAAACTCTTGAGCGTAACATGTAGACTTTCATAATTTTAATACAGAATGGGTGCCAACAACACAAATTGAGCGCCTCACAACAAACAAGTTAATGCTGTGTCATGCGATTTATGGCACCTGGGCAGTGGTCTCGTGTCTGACACAGCAAGTAATTGACAATGCAACAGCAATCAGCTCCAAACAAAAATCCATCAGCTCAAATGAACTCATACAACAGCGGTTTAAATGTTATTCACTTGAGTGTCAGTCACTTTTATGAATTTATATAAATCACTGAATAAAAATACTACTCAGTAACAATAGCCTACTACAGCACAGGTTCACTATTGATAAGACAATAATAATAGGTAACTATTACTATGTAGTTCATTGCCTCACCGTTATAGCCAGTATCAGAGCAGGTATTGCGCACAGCAGGTATCCCAATCCACAGAAGAAACTCCAGACCACCACAATGATGGACATGATCATGTACTGGTCATGCACCCTGTGTTCATTTATGATCACAGTTGTACCACCCTAGAGAAACAAAGTAGTAAAACGTAATAATTAAAGCATGGTTGGAGGAAGATAAAGCACGAGGGGTTGGGTCAAGAGGATAATGTTCATTGTGAGCAAGAATGCTCACGTATTCTGTGCTGGCGTGATCCAGTGGTGGATCCAGAGGAGTGGAACAGGGGACAATTCCCCTCTTTGAGTCACTTATTTTTGATAGCAACGCAACGTATGTGAGCGTATGTATACATACACTCACATGTATGACCACTGAACAGCCGAAAATGCAGCTTCATGGCTAGATGTGACTGTGGCGCAAAAGCATGTATTTTATGACTGAATATTTTACAAGCAAAATTAAATTCGCCTGCACACATTGCACACGGCACTTAGTCCCTTTCATATCCCAGTGATGTGCTCATAAAACAACTCTAAGTCACGCACATTTGGTACATTTTAAGGTAGGACCGGTGTCAAGGTGTAAATTTCGGTGAATTCTTGGTATACCAAAACAAACAATTATTGTGGTAGAACCGAGCAAGCTAGAGACATTATTTTTTCAAATAGTTAAAGCAGAGAGGTTAGTTTGTATGCACATTGCAAATGAGACTTTCAAAGTTCTTAGGTTCTGCAAAATTTTCGTCGTTGTAAAGTATTGTAAAGTGTAGTTAAATTACATTATCTTGTTTTTCTCGCTGACAGAAAGAGATCCAGTAATTTCAGTTTCTCAGTTGTTTAGGGGACGCAAAGAGCTAACTTTTATGCAGAGGCCGCAATCACAAAGAGATGTGTTCTCAATGCTCATCGTTTTAGCTACATTGTGTAAACACTGCCTAGAGCAGCCGACTTGGATCCTGCTGATGCGGCCTCTGCTAAGAACAACGCAAACTTGTTGAAGAATCCATGTAGCAACTCTTGAGTACTGTTGATACTCCTTCGCTGAGTATGAGCCCGCCAGGCTTCGTGGTTCTGTACAAATCAGTCCTTTCTTGTTCTCCACGCGCACATTTTAGTCGTTATTCTATTTAATGACACAAGCAAACGCTTAGCTAATACTGTTCCAAATATGGAAGCGTGGTGTAGCTTGTGGTTTGGCATATAGCTGTTTTTGTACTGCAAATAGCGCTCATGAATCTAATTATTGTTGCGTGAATCTAATTATTGTTGCTTGAATCTAATTATTGTTGCGTGAATATCATTAAAAGTGACATTTTTTTAGTAGCATATCTCCAGAACCAATCAGAATTCAGTACTGTAACGCTGGAATTTTACTTATCAGTCTAAAATGTACATATACTGTAAAACCAACAAAAATCCAAGAGATGAATTTTGACACCGGTCCTACCTTAATGCACATGTCCATTTTATCTTTCAATGAATGGTTAGTTTAACCAGTTAAGCCCTAATGACGCCATTTGACATCATAATACATCAGACCTCATAACTTAATCAAAAAGTGCTTAAAAATAATTATTCCGCAAATCGAAGAATACAAAAAAACGTGGTGCGTTTCCACTAAACACATTGGTGCCTGGCATTTTTCTATGGCCTCAGGACAAATTTCAACATAATTATTTTGCAAAGAGAAAATGTCCATCAAGAAAATTTAAGGATTCAGGTCGCCGCAAAACACATTTTTTCACATTCTCTATGATACGGGCAAAATTTGCACTCACCAAAACCACTGCTATTTGTGTGTACTTTTCAATAGCCAGCCCCAAAGTACTAACATCAACCAAAATTTGCTGAGATCGCTTTATCAGCTTGATTTCCACAGTGGGAGGGGCATCCTAACCAGCTGGACTACTCACTGCCAAAAAAACACAAATTTGAAAGCAGTAGCATAAAAGACGCACAAGAAATTTGTGACAGAATTGGTCAGCATTTACGAGGTTAAAATTCCAGCAAGACAATAATACTATTTTAAAAGGTCAAGCTGTGCAAGAGCTTTCTGGTACTTAAGATGGCGGGTACACATGAAGATATCATTAGCGAATGACTCTTTGCTATCCGCATTTCTTTACTTTCTGTACAGGTCAGAAGAAGCAAACTTACTGTATGTAAAATATGCAGCGCTACTAATAAGAATCAGTGAGGAACGTGACGCAAAGCAACACAATATTGAACTAAAATGTATGGCTTCTTGGAATTCCAAGAAGATCCTGAGCATGTGTGAATCAGTGGATACCAGACTCTCTATGTCTACCCTGCATTTCACCACCCACACATAATTAAAATCTCCGCCAGAGAGCCTGGGGACGAGGCTAAATTGCTGGCAGTAAAACATTGGCAAAGTAAAATCATAGCTGAACTACATTGTATGTCACAGATAGATGGTAATCGAGTTCTAGGCTAGCCAATAAATACTTAGTTTGATAACTTTGCCAATAAATAATAGTTAGACAGCACATCCGAGGATCTACGTGATTTAGAAGCCGAGAGCAGTTGCTATATAGCGTCAGAGCGTAGCGAGGGCACTATGGTAATGGCGCGAGGGCTTCTACATCGCGTCAGATCTGATTGGATGTGCTGTCTAACTGATTTAGACCATAGCAACAGCAAACAGAAACGACGAGCAAAGACACGCGAGCGCTGTAAAAATATTCAGTAGAACTCCGCGCACAGACCGTAATCTGCGCCGTGATTCCATTATGAGCTTTAGAGACCCGCAGCTACGCAACCTGATTATTCAACGTTGCTTAGCTGTGTCTAAGTTTACATACAGCTGATTGCAGCAACTTGACTCTCAGTTTTGACAAACAGACTGTTAATTTGTGGTCAACACCACACCTCTCTTGATACTAGCATGTACAGGGAGAGGTGTGGTGTTGACCACAATTATGAGTCCTTGTAGTATAAAATTGCTGCAATATGCTGTACAACAAAATGCATGTGTACATAGTCAACTAAAGCATACAATGTTATGGTTTACCTCTGTTAGCCACAATAACATTCCCTCCTCTTTTAATTACTGAAAAGGACTATGTCAACATGCATTACCAGGAGCGCATAATGAGAGAGCGACGTAATAGAGTAGGAGCGTGAAGCGCCCACGCATTTGATTAAAAATTGGAACTCCAGACATGATGGGACGTGTTACTAAGAATAGAACAATCTCGTTATACACGTACACGCGTTCGTACACAAGATGGAAGCCGAAGTGAGTACTCCTCGAAGAACGCTAGTTCATAGACTAGTGCCGCTCGCGATCACTCCCAGGCGATCGCCTCGATTGTTGGCCAAGCGCCTAGCTAACCAGCACGATAAGCCTGACAATCAACTCTCGCCGCGGCAAGTTGTTCCTCTTCCTGGTGTAACTGGGAACGACCTTGGAACAGCTCCGTTCGAGGAGATAGTGAGCTTCCAGTGGCACCTGCAGACGCCATCAGAGAACACGTGGCTAGCTGCTTTACTACTCGGCGTACCCGCTCGATCGTACGTACGTACGCTTGTACAGTACAACGCAATGAGTGTTCTATTCTTAGTAACACGTCCCATCATGTCTGGAGTTCCAATTTTTAATCAAATGCGTGGGCGCTTCACGCTCCTACTCTATTACGTCGCTCTCTCATTATGCGCTCCTGGCATTACTGAGGGACAGGTCCAAATGCTTTATTGCATTCTCATTGAGTAATATAATTATTTTACTATTATTAAATTATTATTATAAAGAAACAAGGCAAGCGAGTAAAGTTAAAATAGGTCAGCAAATAAACCTAGGAAGAGACGACAAAAGACTTGCAATATTTAAACGCTATAAGTATTGATAGAGTTTTTTTGTCATCACGTGATGATTGTCATGATCACGTAAACAATTTGTTCATCCACATTTTTTAGACTATGAAAACGATTCCTTGTGGACACCCCTAATGATACCCACTGTATTGTACACACTACACGTGCTCACAGCTGAACTACTGACAATAGAACGAAATATGTTTCGACTATTGAGACACTGAAACAAAGTCTTTGGATGAAACAAGGGTTTCAACTTAAGTTAGTAATTCAATGAGCATAATGAAACACAAGGGAACCATCTAGGTGGATACTGCAGAGGTCGTATAATTTAGCGGGACTTAAAATTAATGGTAGCTTTCACAGGTGTATTCTACATAGCATTACTTGAAAATTATTTATCAGGTCTAGAAATTTTGTAAAGGAGCAAAGCTTGTGTTGATAATAAAATTGGGAGGAAGAGAGCAATGTTATTGAGGAGTGAGAATTGTCATCAAAGTGTAACCCCTACAGTGCTTCTAACTTGTAACTTCCTTATTTGGTCATTACTAAAGATAAATTGTTTACCCCTCCTGACCCATTGTATGAAAGTTCCTTCACACAAACACATTATTCCTATACATACACTCGAATGTGTTGGCATTATATTAGTGACCACTTACTAGGCAACAATACAGAGTTACCAATGCCTATAATATGCATGCAGTATCACCATGACAACATCCTTATTGAAGGCTGTGGTGATTCTTAGATTAGATAAAAGTGCTAAGTACATACCCATCAATGTAACCTTTCAATATCAATGCAGAAGGAGTATGAATATCGTTTACTGAAAAGGCATAGCTGTACAGAGCCGATTCGAATAAGCATGTACCTGCATATTCTTTCTATACAACCATGCTTTTCCATAAAGCATGCAACACAACACTATCATTTCTGTACACTATAATTCGTACCGGCTGATTCTGGAGAAGAGGCTGGTTAGGATTGTTGTTGTATTGTGGAGGAGGATAAGCTGCTTGAGGCGGGTAGGCTGGAGGCGGCTGAGGAGGAGGGTAGGCTGGAGGAGGCTGAGGAGGCGGGTAGCCATATTGGTCACCTCCCTACAGAGAAAAAAAGCACGTTGTGCAAGGTAGTACATTGTATCTAACTCTTAGAAAGACGCGCTTACCTGGTGCACAGGAGGAGGAGCAGAAGGCTTTTCGTTGTAATCTATAGTATCACAAAATTGACAGTATTTCTGTACAATCTGGCCTGCTTACCAGACATACTAGTAGTTCCGCTGTCGAAAACTGTACTACAAGAGGCGTTCGCGTTCAACACAAGTTCTCCTTAGGTGCCACGGCCCACGTGAATAGAGTATAAAAGCGCGCACGCGCGCACGAAAAAATTGTATTTCCTGGCGGTTTCCAGGTATTAATTTTTTTAAACAGATTTTCACATTGAAAGTCAGCATCAGCAAGAGTCTACATGTCTACACAATCAAATGCATGATTGTTTTTATTTTTACATTATCATCATTATGCAAAAGATTACGAACAGCATCAAGAAGAGGCTCTCTTTTACTTGAGTTGATGAGGAAATTTGTTTAAATGTTTCAACACTCCAAGAGAAACTGCCACACTCAGGCATCCCTGCTGGTGGTGTTTTGTGCTTTCCTAGAGCCTCATTGATGACAACAGCCATGCCCTCTAGTTGATGCACCTCAATATGGCAGTGTAGGAACCAGTAACCAGGATTGTTAGCCTTGAAGTATATACGACAGCATAGCCTCCAGCAGGAATAAGAACAGTGTCTTTAAGAGGAGCTCGGTTGAGGTCACGTCTACCCATTGCAGCACCGCTGTTTGTAGTCCACTGAGGGTTTGTACAGATGTACGAGTTATCCTGACATGTAATTCTGTCTGAGGCACTCTCGATTCTTCCAGTACTACTGTTGTATGTTCCAAAACCTATTTTAGCAACATGGAAGCTGTGTCCATGAAGATGAACAGGGTGAGCGAAATTCCAGTTAGTGTTATCAGTGCGATCCGGTCCTACAGCTGTGAAAATAAATCGATAAGACTTGTCTTTCTCGATATTGAACAATTGAGTGCACAGACAATCAGGTGTAACCAATCTTTCCCCTGAGTCACAAGTACTCAAATTGCTATCACAGAGAGTAGAAATATCACCGCTTTGTCTATTGTTATCTAACTGTAGAGGTGTTGATGGAAATACAAAGTTCCTGCCATTGATGGCGCTTGTGCTTCCATCTCCTTCGAAACCAAAATTGAAGAACAACTCATCTCTAGTGTTGACATCAGGCACTTGGTTATCATCAGTGATAGGCTCTAGAAGATCAAGCTGATCTATGTGCAAGCATTGTATTTTATAACTTGAAGGAAACTGCTGAAAAGGACAATTGATTGCAATGCAGTTACTCACTCCTTCAAGACACTCCCTTGATTTCGGTACAGACTCATTTGCTATTTTTTCATACATCGCGTTCGTTGGAATGTCACTATCACTGCCATAGTGAAGAATACCTTCAGCATTGTGATCAGAATAGAGTGGATATAGCTGACTGTTACCTTCACTGCAAACAGAAGGATTAGAATTTTCAACTTCTAAAGTTTCAGCACGGATGATGAAATCCTTTCGGTCTTTTATTTCAGATGGATTTTTAGTTTTAAGAATGAAGTCATACCTTTCACCCGAGTGGATTATGATGAAGTCGACCTCTGTTGGCTTTACAAAGTGTCCGTCAGTTGCTATTAGTATGAGATTGTGTTCATCGATAGAGAATCGATATGCGAACAAACTCTGAGCCCCGATCAGTCGAAACCTGTAGTACCTGTGTGTACTCATGGTGAATGTAGATAACCTAGTCTTGTTGTACTGTATATCAGGGTGTCTTCCTAAGCCATTGATCAGACCAGACCAGTAGCTCACTGGACCAACCTCTGTCCCATCAGGAGAACAGGTACGAGGAACACGAGGGTCTTTCGCATCAGCAGTATGAGTTGGTGTGGGTGGTACTCCATCTTGCTCAAAGTATCTGATACCAGCATGGATCTGAGCAAACAAGTCGAGTGAATTCTCCTTCTGCCAGTCGATTAGGGTAATGACATACTCTGGTTTGTCAATAACTGGATAGAGACCTTTAAATATATCAGGCAGGACACTTTCTCTGACAATAAGTGCTCCAAACAGTCCGTCAGTTCGCTGTGCTCCACTATGTGAGTGGTACCAGTGGGTGCCAGGTGGGTTAGCACGGAATATGTACCTGAATGAGCTTGAGGGAGCTATTCCACACTGAGTGATGTGCTCCACTCCGTCCATCCATGGTGTGTTCATCTGGTGTATACCATGCCAGTGGATAGAGGTAGCCTCTGAACTCTGCTTATTGTACACATCAACTACTACAATCGTATTATTCGGCACAACAAGGGTTGGTGCTGGGAATCGGTTGTTGACTGTGATAATCGGTCGAAAACTGTTACCATCAGTAGTGTAAGCATCAGTGCAACGTGAAGAATCGTTTAAGCACGAGGGAGGTGTTTCATTTGGATTCTCTGGTGGAAGTTCTTCCAGCTGCCCTTGATCGTTAAAGTACAAAACTCTCCCTCCGTATCCAGGGATGTCAATATCGTCATTGGTCAAGAAATACCTCGTGAAGGTGTGTCGCTGTTCAACTTCAAAACAGAAGTAGCACTCTGCTGTTGTACATTCACACACTGGTGTGGTGTGGTCGCAGGTGACGTAGCGTGTGTCACTCCTGTCACACAACTGCGCTTGGATACTGCTGGGGAAGAAGACTAATGCCAACACCAGCAAAAACCACGTGTTGAGTGTTATCATCTACATGAACAGAGATTTTACGACATAAAGTTATTCAGACTTTAAATAATATTGTGCTTACTATTACTTGCACGGACAGTTAGCACACAGAGCGTAGACCAATATTGGTACGGGTTTAGCCCTAGCCTGGCGAAGTGCAGCACCGACACAATGCGGCACACGTGAAACTTCCGCAAAACGTGCACGTGTGCTGTATTATCTATGGTGTAACCATAGATACAGCATGTGAACGTGTGTATGTATTAGAGTTCTCATTGCACCTGAGTCAGTGACAGCTCCTATTCTGTATGAATCTATAATCATAGCAACACAATTTCCTATAATGCCCATTTGCTATGATAACCTTCTATTAATGTTGTTCAGGCTCCCGAAGTACGTACCAGTGGGTATTCTCAGTGGTACTACGGTCGCAGCGTTTCAGTCGTGGTTGACACATGAGTTGATTACCAAAAACTCAACGAGAACACAACATCAGCAGTGATAAGAAAGTAAAGCAACACGAGACTAGCATGAACTCAACAGAAACACAGAGGCAGTGAACCACAGACAATTCAATACCACAGTCTGAACAACTAGACTAATTATTTACAAAAAAATGTTAAACATGTTATTATCAATATCGAGAAAATAAACTTATTAATTTTGTTTATCGAGGCTAAATTTAAAACCAAAAATCAAACTGGCTGCTGCTGTAAATTCTGCTAAAGACTAACTAATAGCTGTCCCAAAATTAATCGTGATAGCTATTAACAATGTTACAATTGTATTCTATTGCAGTACTCTGTGCTTGTATTGTGAGTACAATACAGAGCAAAAGTCACATGAACCGCACACATCACACAGACAATGTAAACATGTCACAGGACAATAGTAATGAATAGCTAGGGTCTGTATGGTTGGTACTGAATTGCTATGTATTAAATAATATTGCTGCTATGCTGTCTATCCTGTCTATTCATGGAAACACCCCATACGCCGGAGAGTTAAAAATTTTCTAAATTCTGCAGCAGTTTGAATTGTACTAGTCTATGGTCTCTTACATTATTACTAACTCCCAAGATTACTGCATGTGTGGTTCTTTTCTGGTCTTTAACAATAAGTGGTCCTATCAGATCAGTTCACTATGCAAGTAGTACCACTAATTTGCTACATACCATGCCAGTAGCCCCTGAGCTCAGCAGCTTGTTGTACATATTGATTATGTAAAAATGCTTTTAACAATAAGGAATAGTTTGTCCCGGCAGTCACTAAGTTACGAGTCAATATCTGTTGTACATTGCTTGCACACATCTATCATCAAGTGTAGTAACTATCTATGCTAAGCTATAATGACTAATCTTGAAGAAAATTCAAACCACCGGTTACAGAGCAAAATTAAAGCTCCCTATTTATTTCCCTCAGCGTTTCTATGTACATTTAAGTTATGAAATAATCTAGATAGTGAAATAGTTCATTCATCCTCTGTACAGTCATTTACATAAAAGACACCACGCCTAAGTTGCATTAGCATTTTGCTATTTTGTGTTAGCGTCTATAACAATTGGTGACATGATACAGTAAAAGTAAACATGTTTCAGAATGGCTTGGTCTGTATGTTATGTTGAAGAAATTAAAAAGATTTCTATCGAAATCAAAAGGATGTAGTGATGAAGAAATCTACCACTGGTTCACAATGTAAACCAACAAGAAACAAGCATAGAATGGTAACACGATTGACTTGCTAACAGACCATAGATCCCTACATCAGTGGCTGCTGTGGCCAGACTATAGCTAGTTAAGCTATTTACTGACACTTTGAATAGAATTCAGCTTGTGACAAAATATTGATCTTATGTACAGCCACTGATGTAGGGATCTATGGTCTGTTAGCAAGTCAATCGTGTTACCATTCTATGCTTGTTTCTTGTTGGTTTACATTGTGAACCAGTGGTAGATTTCTTCATCACTACATCCTTTTGATTTCGATAGAAATCTTTTTAATTTCTTGTTTGTGTCCTTTTTTTCTTTTTAGTGAAGTGCAGTTCAATATCATGCATGTATGGAGAAGTCTTTGTTTCCACCATTAGTTTAGTATTCCTGTTGTCGATGGCTTTTCTTAAACTTATAGCTAAAATTGTTAAGCTGTACGTACAGGTCTGCCTAGTCGCCTACGCATGCATTCAGTGCAAACGAGCCCCGCCCACACTTGTTTGTAGACCTATAGTACGGCGGTTATAATTATCTGGCAAGTGCAGAATGGCGATCCTACACGAGCTTACCGTACTTCGAAGACTCCAGACAAATGCCGGGTGTGTGTTCTCCGTGATAGTGATCCACACGGCGCAGCGATACTTTTAGCTGCTTGGTCACGTGCGCTACCCATTGCTTGGTCACGTGCGTATTGCGCAATCACTATAATGGCGTCTAACACTTAGCTGACAATGGATCACGATCGAGAAATCGCGGAACTTTGATCGCCGTTACGCTAAAAACAAAGCTCAAAAGGCACATGCCAGGAGAATTTCACGACTGTTCGTGGATGTTTTGGTCTCGGCACTGCTCGCATAAAGGCGCTAGGCAGGCGCGTGTCCACGATAGGGCTCCGGGTGCTCTAGCACCCCCCTCAGCATTGAAGTTTTAAATTATTCATAGCATCAAAGTTCACTGTGGCTATAAATTTATCATAACTGTTATTGCAACAAGCTTAGCAGCTGCCAAGATCCCATTCTAAGGTAGTTTAGGCTGTTTTTCCAATAGTTCAGCGATGAACAAATTCAGTGCGCCATGATAATAGTGACGAAATTGACGAAATTTTAACGAATAAATGAATATTAATTAGATTTTGCGCGCGCGCTTCGCGCGCGCACCTCTCTTTCCTCATTCCTGGACACGCGCCTGCTAGGCGAGTGGAAGAAAGAAAGAAAGAAAGAAGAAAACGAAGATGACGAAACTCGATTTTCACCGTTTCCAGGTTCGTCACTTTAGTGACAATTTCGAGCAATCTCCTTGCTACTGTAAGATGGGGCAACGCCAGAGAGCAGATCTAAGTGTCTAAAGACGTCTAAAATTCAACACCAGGCGAAATATCAACGCTAATACATTGTATGTAGCCGCCATCTTGTTTTCTCGTTCATCCCTACATAGGGAGACACTACCGTGTCTCCCTAATACCGTGTCTCCCTAATACACAGGAACTGAGAGTGCATTGTATATTCTGTCTCCATGGTAACATCTCATATCACTACCACATGTGCATGCCACTCCAGCAAATAGGTACTACCGCTCTATCCAAAGAGAACTTTATTATGCCTTGTGGCTCTGCTCACTGAGGCATAATAATATTGCTTAGAACTGTATGTATTGTAATTCAGTTTTAGTTATCATCTTCAAAATAATTATAATAGTTAAAAGTTGACATTAAGAAAAAACTTATATGCTTGGTTTAAAAAGCAGTTATTAAATTATTAATGTAACTGGCGAATTGGGCGGTATCTACAATACAGCCCTAACCATGGCGACAAGCTGCTGTGAGTATGATTGCACCAATCTTTCTCTGACTGCCTATGTTTCGGTTTTGGCTCTAGAGATGCAACAGTCACTCAAAGTCAATTTTCCAGCCATTTTTCACTCTTCTGCCCACCAAGGGAGGTGTGGCTGGTGACGTAGCCCAGCTCGACGCACACGCGCAATTATTACTTTTAAAACCAGTGTTTAAAACCATTGTACAGTTTAAAGATAATTATAACCACACAAAAGATATTAAGCATCAAATTGTTTAGTATGTCATTAATTGTTTTTTGGAACGTTTACGGCAAAGACAAGCAACTAATAATATGATATCAAATGTACAAACAACTACAAAAAACACACAGAATGTAACAAACAAATCATAATAATAACCTTTACGATCGACTGGCTCTGGTGTGCTTGTGCTTGGCTCTGGTGTGACTGGCTCTGGTGTGCTTGGCTTTATATTGCTACTTTTGAACTGCTCTATGGTCCAAGTAAAGTTGCCACACTCAGGCATCCCTGCTGGTGGTGGAATGTGTATTCTTTGAGCCTCATTGATAACGACGGACATGCCCTCTAGTTGATGCACCTCAATATGGCAGTGTAGGAACCAGTAACCAGGATTGTTAGCCTTGAAGTATACGACAGCATAGCCTCCAGCAGGAATAAGAACAGTGTCTTTAAGAGGAGCTCGGTTGAGGTCACGTCTACCCATTGCAGCAGCGCTGTTTGTAGTCCACTGAGGGTTTGTACAGATGTACGAGTTATCTTGACATGTAATATTGTCTGATGCACTCTCGATTCTTCCAGTACTACTGTTGTATGTTCCAAAACCTATTTTAGCAACATGGAAGCTGTGTCCATGAAGATGAACAGGGTGAGCGAAATTCCAGTTAGTGTTATCAGTGCGATTTGGTCCAACAGCTGTGAAAATGAATCGATAAGACTTGTCTTTCTCGATATTAAACAATTGAGTGCATAGACAATCAGGCGTAACCAATCTTTCCTCTGAGTCACAAGTACTCACTTTACTGTCACAAAGAGTTGGTATATCGTTTTGCTTGTTGTTATCTAACTGTAGAGGTGTTGATGGAAATACAAAGTTCCTGCCATTGATGGCGCTTGTGCTGCCATCTCCTTCGAAACCAAAATTGAAGAACAACTCATCTCTAGTGTTGACATCAGGCACTCGGTTCTCATCAGTGATAGGCTCTAGAAGATCGAGCTGATCTATGTGCAAGCATTGTATTTTATAGCTCGAAGGAAACTGCTGAAAAGGACAATTGATTGCAATGCAGTTACTCGCTCCTTCAAGACACTCCCTTGATTTCGCTACAGACTCATTTGCTATTTTGTCATACATTGTGTTTGTTGGAATGTCACTATCGCTGCCATAGTGCAGAATAGCTTCAGCATTGTGATCAGAAACGAGTGGATATAGTTGACTGTCACCTTCACTGCAAACAGAAGGATTGGAATTTTCAACCTCTAAAGTTTCAGCACGGATGATGAAATCCTTTCTGTCTCTTATTTCGGATGGATTTTTAGTCACAAGAATGAAGTCATACCTTTCACCCGAGTGGATTATGATGAAGTCGACCGCTGTTGGCTCCACAAAGTGTCCATCTGTTGCTATTAGTACGAGATTGTGTTCATCGATAGAGAACCGATATGCGAACAAACTCTGAGCCCCGATCAGTCGAAACCTGTAGTACCTGTGTGTACTGACAGTGAATGTAGACAACCTAGTCTTGTTGTACTGGATAACAGGGTGTCTTCCCAAGCCATTGATCAGACCAGACCAGTAGCTCACTGGACCAACCTCTGTCCCATCAGGAGAACAGGTACGAGGCACACGAGGGTCTTTGGCATTAGCAGTACGAGTCCATGGTGTGGGTGGTACTCCATCTTGCTCAAAGTATCTGATACCAGCATGGATCTGAGCAAACAAGTCGAGTGAATTCTCCTTCTGCCAGTCGATCAGGGTAATGGCATACTCTGGTTTGTCAATAACTGGATAGAGACCTTTAAATATATCAGGCACGACACTTTCTCTGACAATGAGTGCTCCAAACAGTCCATCAGTTCGCTGTGCTCCACTATGTGAGTGGTACCAGTGGGTGCCAGGTGGGTTAGCACGGAATATGTACCTGAATGAGCTTGAGGGAGCTATTCCACACTGTGTGATGTGCTCGACTCCGTCCATCCATGGAGTGTTCATCTGGTGCATACCATGCCAGTGGATAGAGGTAGCCTCTGAGCCCAGCTTATTGTACACATCAACTACTACAATCGTGTTATTCGGCACAACAAGGGTTGGTGCTGGGAATCGGTTGTTGACTGTGATAATCGGTCTAAAACTGTTACCATCAGTAGTGTAAGCATCAGTGCAACGTGAAGAATCGTTTAAGCACGAGGGAGGTGTTTCATTTGGATTCTCTGGTGGAAGTTCTTGCAGCTGCCCTTGATCATTAAAGTACACAACTCTCCCTCCATATCCAGGGATGTCAATATCATCATTGGTCAAGAAATACCTCGTGAAGGTGTGTCGCTGTTCAACTTCAAAACAGAAGTAGCACTCTGCTGTTGTACATTCACACACTGGTGTAGTGTGGTCGCAGGTGACGTAGCGTGTGTCACTCCTGTCACACAACTGTGCTTGGATACTGCTGGGGAAGAAGACCAACGCCAACACCAGCAAAGTGCATGTATTGGCTATCATTGTCTGCATGAACAGAGATTAGAAGCTATAAAGTTAGTCAGAATCAGACACACTTTAAATAATGCTTACCATTACTTGCATGAACAAGTGGCAAAGTTTTAGCCCTAGCGACGTGCAGCACGAGCGCTTTATTTATACCCGGACATGTGAGGCTTTTGCAGACGTGCATGTGGGTGTGATTGCAGTGCATGATGCCGTAATGATATTCATGGAAATGAACACTGACCAATCAAATCACAGCTGTTCACGTGTGTTTGAACAATGATTGGTCAGCGTTTACTTCCGGTTCCACGGACTTATTGCAGAAAAGCATCATAATCATACCAGTAGCTGAGTAACCAGCACCAGGGTATAAATAAGATACTAATAATTATAAAAGAAAAGAGAAATCAAAATTAATGTCATCCCAGAAGTCAAGAATAGCCTTCTTAAAAGGAGTGACCGAATTACATGAATGTATTCCAAGTTATTCCACATTTTTTCTTTGTCAGGAAAAATGATGCTTTGTTGCATCAGTACAAGGCACCGGCGGAACATCAATCCTCATTGGGTCATAACCCCCGAGTCTGGAGTCCATGGGGCACAAGTGAACACATAAGCTCACAGAATGAAATTGCCCATTCTTAGTCTGAAAAAGAAAGCAGTTTAATAATTTTCGCCTTAATTTGACCTATATAGAGTGGGCAAGTTAAAAAGCGAAAAATGGTTTTCATATCTTGCAGACCAATCCCTGCTTTGCACACATTCGCATTGCCATTTTTCAAAGTTGAACCCTCTCCAAGACAGTAGTCAAAGTTTGCTGATGAGGATCCCACACCAGTGATGCACATTGCAACACGGGTCTTACCTCAGTTGTACATGTATACACTTTTAATGAATTCTTGTAGAGCATACCCATTGTTTTTAGCAGTTTCAGTAATTTTGTGCACATGATAAGACCAATCCAGCCTCTCAGATATCCAAACACCAAGATACATAAACTCAGAAACTCTAGCCAGGGGAGTAACTCCAATCTTTAAGGCTATTTGAGGCTGCAAAGCCGGGATACCTTTCTAGAAATTATCATAATAATTAATTGCATGTAGCTACATTGAATTCCACAAAACACTGTACCAGAGTACAGGGAAAATAGAAAAATGAATGCTGAAGCAGCTGGAGCTAGGAAAAATTTATGTTATCTACATACCACTCTTTGATATCAAGTTAACATTCTGAACTGCGATGAACTCTGGTGGTAACTCTGTAATACCTATTATGAATGGAAATGTTTTTGCCTTACAACCCAGTATTTTTGCAGTAGTCCATCTAATATTATAGCCTCATACCCTATTATCATTGCCGCTCAGCAATGTTTGTAGGATGACCGTGAATATTATGAGTATAACGTACCTGAACTAACGGCCACCTGCATGCGGTAACCTGTCTATTGCAGCCCCAAACTGGAGTCTTATGCACATGCAGCATGTGCCTAATTAGGCCATTGGTCCAAGGGTGACCTGCCAGGTTTGTACAGCATCATAGTCACATGAGCACAACCAGTAACAATTGGTGACATGATACAGTACAAGTAAACATGTTTCAGAATAGCTCTTGGTCTGTATGATATGTTGGTACAACTGAGAGTGCATTGCTGTTCTGTATGTTATCTATTCTGTCTATCTATATATCCATGGTAACATCTCATACCACTACCACATGTGCCAATCCAGCAAATAGGTACTACCGCTCTATCCAAAGAGTACTAATTTGGTGCATATACTACGTACATGTCAGTGGACAGAGAGGAGGTAGTTTCTGAGGTCAGCAGCTTGTTGTACACATTGACTATAATTATAGCAATTGTGATTTTCTGCAGCGCTGGTGGAAATTTATATCCAGCTGTCCAATTCCAGACCTTTAGTATAAAATCTCCATATTCTGATGTGATACTTAGCAATTGTGATCTCAAGTGACACATCTATCATAATTATAATGAGCCGACCAAAATTATACATGCTCACAACAAAAATAATTGTACACGTACAATTGTACACAATATGCCCACACTAGTATTAGCCCAAGAAATTTAATTTTTGAATAGAATTTCAAATGAGTCAATAAATACATCACAAGAAACTTAGAAAAGCAGAAAATTCAAACCACTGAAGATAATAAAAATGCCATTAATCTTATCTCATGTCTAGAATTAGAATTTGTCCGGGACAGGGCAAAATACAACTGATATAAAAGAAATGGATAATATTATAAGTCTGAGTGAAATATACAAACTACTATATTGCAGTCAAAACAATGGTTATAATCAGCTGGAGTTGCCGCCTTTTTTCCTAATATGGATCCACCACATTATTTGAACTGTCCAACCGAGATCGATGCATTTCTGAATGAGCTGTTGAAAGTCACTTTCTGCCTCAATGTCGGACTTGTTGTAGACGAGAGAATGACTGATATAGTCAACATCCTCCACACACGTGAGCTCTGGAATACCAGTGGAACGCATCTGAAGAGAAACAAAACAGGATGCTGCATTAGTTGTGAATGTTTACAGCTAGTTAAATGATTACTGATCTATCAAGTGAATACAGATTACTATGTCACACACCAATAGCGTAGCCAAGAATTTTATGACAGTGGGGAACACATTGGCAAGCAAAGCAAGCTATATTGATTCCTTGTGCACTGAGCACTTGCATGACCAGGAGCAGCTGTCCAGTGGGAGCAATTAAACAAAAAATTAAAGTGATGCTGGCTTAGTCAGGTGAGCACAGCACAATATTTGGGCAGTCAGCACCAAGGGCTCATTCCCAACCCAGACCCTATCGCACTGACACAGATTGTGTTGATGAAAATACTGTATTAATATCACTCACCATAGCAAAGAGGTTTACGATCAGTTCATGATGACGTCGTAATGTGAGGAACGCACGACAACACAGCTTCTTATAGAGATTGAACATTTCACCTCCCTTGAAGAGAAATCAGAAAAATGAAAAGATTATTGACTTAGTTTAGAGAGCTAACCTCTCCACCCATGACATACACAAAGTCAGGAGTGAGAACAAATGGAGCCCATTCTCTCTTGAAACCCTACAAAAAGAAAAAAATATTATTCAGTGCAGCACTATTTCTAGCTATAACATTAGTTTTCCACAAATAAGAAGTGGGTTGTTGTGGTAGAAAATCGTTTCTTATGGCTAACCATGAAATATTTGATGTTTCCTAGGAAGTGTCCGAAGTCGATGTGAAAGAGGTTCCCTTCAGTGGTGATCATAATATTGTCATTATGGCGATCACCGATACCCTAGAGAGAGAGAGTGAGTGAGTGAGAGTGAGTGAGTGAGCGAGTGAGGGAGTAAATGAGTGAGTGAGTGAGAGAGAGAGGTGATGGTGAGTGAGCGCGAGTGAGGGAATGAATGAGTGAGTGAATGAGTGAGTGAGTGAGTGAGTGAGTGAGTGAGTGAGAGAGGTGATGGTGAGTGTGTGCCATCTCACCAGAACATATGTTGCTACGGTATAGCCAGCACAGGACAGTGTGAACCTTCGTATAGCCTCACTCAACTTCTCAGGATCATCCTCACCAAATTCACTGAGTGACAACAATCAATAAAGATACTCAAACACACGATCATGTTCATACTTCTTTTGATGACTCTTGATCCATTCAAATAGATTAGTCTTGTTATTGATAGCTGACACCTATGCAAATAGTCATGCAGTCATCGTGTTGCAGTACATTATGCTATTGTATTTTTTATGTTCACTGCTATGTACCTCAGCAATGGTTCTGGCACTCTTGACGACCTCGATGAAGCCTGTCTTGGGACTGGTAGCCATACAACCATATGGTATGAGGCACAGATTGGGCAGTCCATCCTTCTCCCACAGCTGTAGAGAGATACATAAAAACAAATGAAATGCACAGGCACACAGAGATGATAGTCTACATACCTTTTGAAACAGCGAAAACATCTTGAGAGTGATCATGTCTTGTCGAAGGTCGTCGCCTTGTTTTAGAATGAGTCTGGTTGGAACTGACTTGATTGCTGTTGGACTGATGCTCCTCATCTCGAGCCACTGAGGTTTCTGAGATAGAGAGCAAGTACACATTGAACGATTGTGTAAAGACATAAGCAGGCATGGGATTAGAAAAAGTTCAGAATTTACCTTCTTAGAAGCCATTATTTTACACTTTATTGGATTTAGTTTCCCAAGTACCAACCTGTGAGCATCATCAATGTACAATGCTTGCTAAGCATGTCTACATACCGTGGGTTATACACAGGTGTTAGCTGTTTCTCAGGAATATCATTCGCCTGTAAGAGGTCCTGTAGCAGTGACTGCATCTTGCTAGAGTCACCTGATCCTCTCTGCTCAACCTAGACAAGTCATTTGACAATAATGTGGTCCAGCAGTGTAGGGTGTTGCTTACTTGTTTTCCAATCTCCTCAAGGCATTGCTGCATTATGACCTGGTTCTCAAAGCGAGTGAGCATAGCCTCACCACAACCCTTCAGATATGCCTCTAACAGCACAGCAAACCTGGGTGTATACAACGGATTGTACATTTCACACTTGAGATACCTGAGAGAGAAGAAAGAAAGAATCATAATAAGTGAGAGAGAGAGAGTGAGTTGAACAAAAATGAGTGAGTTAGTGAGTGCATGAGTGAGTGAGTGAGTGAGTGAGTGAGTGAGTGAGTGAGTGAGTGAGTGAGTGAGTGAGTGAGTGAGTGAATGAGTAAGTGAATGAGTGAGTGAGTGAGTGAGTGAGTGAGTGAGATGTGTCTAGTTACCAGAAAAGAAAATGTCCCAATCGCTTGTTTCTCAATCCTCTTCTGAGCAGTAATCGAGCTAGTGCACTATCATGGTATGCCTCAAACTTGAGAGCCTAAAAATAACAAAAAGTTGAAATTTGCTAGAAGGCTCATATTTTTCTTGACAACTCACTCCTCACCTGTGCTAGTTGTATCAGAAAGTCCTCAAGCTGTTCGTCAGACAGTGTGTCTAACATCTTGACTGCAAATGTTCGCACATGCTCATCAGCAAATTCACAATCAAGCAGTCTCAGAGCAGTCTAACAGAACAAGAAGCTTATCTTCAACAACTATTCTAGTTCCCACCTACCTCAATCGGTAAACTCTTCTCTGCCTCCATCTGTTGTAGCAAGCTGTACACCTCTACCACCTGATCCAGCTTGCCCCAGTTGATCTTAGCGATGTATCCAGGTAGAGTCTGTGCACAAGTAAGAGACAGAGAGAGAGAGAGAGAGAGAGAGAGAGAGAGAGAGAGAGAGAGTGAGAGTGAGAG
Source organism: Haliclona indistincta (assembly GCA_964017065.1). NCBI lineage: Eukaryota > Metazoa > Porifera > Demospongiae > Haplosclerida > Chalinidae > Haliclona > Haliclona indistincta. Next base: position 7,790,402 of record OZ024789.1, read on the forward strand.
AGAGAGAGAGTGAACAGTCAATTTATGGACCAAGTAATACAACTCACTGATAATGGTAGTTTTTCATCTCGAATACATTCCATCAAACGCTGAAACTGTTTCTTTACCATCTGACTATCAGTCTCCTGACTGCATGGAATCACATGACAATCACATGACACGTGATGCACAAGCAGAGATTAACAGACCTGAGAAGAAAGGCATGAGTCTCTGGTCCACTTGATGGGAAGAACACAGGATAGCTGTGTCTGGGAAACAGCACAGTGACTTTGATGGCTCTGTCGTCAGGATTACTGTTGCCAGGGGAACACGGGTTAGGTGGATAGACTGGACCATCAGGTAGAACCAGTTTACTGGGTTGGGATGGTCCCTTCCATAGTGTCATGGTATAGGAACCAGTCTGTAGTACACCCCTGGAATGGGAACATGGTCACAACATAAGCTGAGTCGTAATCACTACTAGTAGATGAATACAGAAACCATACAACATGGTTTAAAATTCCATTGTCACTAGAAATCTAAATATACCAGTTTGTGTCATGTTTGCCAACACTGGTCTCTTACTTGTGATCAAACACAGACACCAGTCCCCAGCAGAACAGGTTCTGTGGCTTCTTCTTCACAGAGGAGTCCTTCCTCATTGGACCATCTCGGAGAATGAGCAGTAGCTTAGCAGCCTATAGTAGACAACAGTGAAACATATAGTACTCGTTATGTAAGATGAAAATAATATATTAGGGAGACACGGTAGTGTCTCCCTATGTAGGGATGAACGAGAAAACAAGATGGCGGCTACATACAATGTATTAGCGTTCAAACGCTGATATTTCGCCTGGTGATAAATTTTATACGTCCAAAGACACTTAGATCTGCTCTCTGGCGTTGCCCCATCTTACAGTAGCAAGGAGATTGCTCGAAATTGTTACTAAAGTGACGAACCTGGAAACGGTGAAAATCGACTTTCGTCATCTTCGTTTTCTTATTCTTCTTTCTTCCACTCGCCTAGCGCCTTTACGCGAGCAGTGTCAAGACCAAAACACCCACGAACAGTCGTGAAATTCTCCTGGCATGTGCCTTTTGAACTTACTTTTTAGCGAAACGACGATATACATTTGACGAGCTCACGATCACGAACAGTTGTCAGCTAAGTGTTTGACGCCATTATTGTGATTACGTAATACGCACGTGACCAAACACACATGTAGAGTATCGCCATATGGAGAGCGCATATTGGCGTCTGGAGTCTTCGAAGAACAACTCACAGAGTAAGGTCGTGTACTATCACCGTTCTGCTGCTTGCCAGATAGTATCACAGCCATACAGAAAATTCTAAACCAGAGTGGGCGGGGCTCGTATGCTGTGCATCCAGGCTGCAGCATAGTCTGGTCCCCAGACCCTTCGAATGATTGTCAAAAGAAAGGATTAAAAACGCGAAGGAAAAAATTCGAGGAGGCAGTGAAGGGTCTGGTGCATGGGCTTGAACTCACTCGGAACATAGGAATGTTGTGGGCGTGGTAATGAAGTACATTTTTTAATTTTTGTGGTTATTAGCTCAGTCCTTTTGGAGAAAACTTTCCCTTCTGGTCTTGCATCAGTGCCACCAATGGAGAGATGCAGACGACGATTGAAGTCTTTGGCGAACGGCCATGGAGCTTGTCAAAAACCAACGGTAGCATGGCGTAGCAAAGCGACTTTCCATATCCCGTTGGCAAAGCAACGAACACGTCGTTTCCTGACGCAATAGCCCGCACAGCATCTATCTGTTCGCGGCGAACAGATGGATAGCCGAGCGCAGCAGCAGCACAAGAAATGGCTTCATCAACCATGTTTCACTCAGCTCAGCTTAGTGCACGCCTACAGCGTTCCTGTGGTTGTTAATTGGAAATTCCAGTACGCCGGAATGCTGGCGTACTGTTCCGAGTGAGGTCAAGCCCATGCACCAGGCCCTACTTCTCATTCACTTTTCGCTCCACCCCCTTGCCACACCCATTCAATTGAACGCTTTGTACGATCCGCTATTGGGCCTGGGGAACCAGGCTAGCTGCAGCATGCATGAATGCATGAGCTAGTTTCACCATTTAGGAGCTACAAGTTAAAAAGCAATTATCAAGAAAAGCAAACCAAACCAATGATGGAAACAAAAAAGAGATACATTATCTTGCCGAATTCGAACTGCACCAAAAATTTGAAACTCACTGTAAAAGAAAAAAGGACACAAACAAGAAAATAAAAAGATTTCTAACGAAATCAAAAGGATGTAGGGATAAAGAAATCTGCTACTGGTCCACAATGTAAACCAACAAGGAGCAAGCATGGAATGGTAACACGATTGACTTGCTAACAGACCATAGATCCCTACATCAGTGGCTGACTACAGCAGTTCTGCTAGTTGCTATTGACTGACACCTGACATGCATTGGTTAGCTTGTGACAAAATAATTATAGTATAGTCAAAATGTTATGTACAACCACTGATGTAGGGATCTATGGTCTGTTAGCAAGTCAATCGTGTTACCATTCCATGCTTGCTCCTTGTTGGTTTACATTGTGGACCAGTAGCAGATTTCTTTATCCCTACATCCTTTTGATTTCGTTAGAAATCTTTTTATTTTCTTTTATATTAAGCCTGTGTCCGAGATTATTAATTTTCATCTGATTATTTAATATAAACATTAACCTTGGAACCTAGTAGTAAATAGTAACTATCATTTAGTTTGATCTCATACATTCACTTATGATTATTCAAAGCAGTTGCAATACTGTATTTTAGTGCTAAACACACGACTAGACATTCGTGACTCACTGACCTTGGGTAGGTCTCGTATTCTGATGGGTAACATGATGGGTTGCTGTACAGTGAGCTGTCCTCTACTGCTAGGTAGAGGGATAGGAGGAGTAGCCATCTTGGGTACTAGTTCATGGTTAGCATGATACAGCTGTGCCTCTACTACTATATTGAACTTCTTAGATGAAGAGGATGAAACTGGCAAGTTGTCAATGGAGTTGATCACAATGCTGTACAGGAAGAAACATCGGAACAGGAGTTAATGCAAAAATTGATAATTCTGTAGACACAGGTTTTAAGTGCATGCGCTTGTAATACTTTTAGCAAGAAAATAATTATGAGCCTAGTCAGGCGAGCCTACATGTAGTAATAATTGTAGCATGTTCACTACCAGCAAGAGTCTATCAGTTATAGGAAACAATGCAGGCTGTGCTGTAAACAACTTTATTGTCAGAGTTTATTTACTAGGGGGAGTTGTTAATGGTTGACAAGTGATCTAGGGAACACTTCAGGAAATGTTTGCAATTTTAAGCTTATTGAGAGTGATTTTGAGTCCTTCAAGGCTGTTTTGAATACCAAAGTAACTAGCTGACCATGGCTCAATGGGCTAGGGGGAATCCCCACTTTCCCAGGCCGCTGTATGAAACCCTGATTGTTCATTTAACCCCAAATGCCCTTCTACATGCACACTGAGGCTCTCTCTCTCTCTCTCTCTCTCTCTCTCTCTGTCACACACTCAGTAGTATCAATCATCCACATGTTTCTCTGTTCCATATCCACATGACAAGTGTATTCGTTTAACAACAGAGTGTGCTAGTGTAACGGCAGCACTTGTTAGCCAGAATTCTGATGTCAGAAGGCATAGCAGGGTGTGCCTGCAATGTTGTGATTCAAATTCCCACTAATTCAGTCCTAACCAAATACTATTTGCATGACTAGCAAACATGTGCTTGTAAACATGCATGTAGGCAAGAATTTGAATTTCAACTACTAAAAATAGACACACACAGGTTACCTGAACTCTTCCATCTGGTCCCATGTTGACAGTCCAATCACGTCACCTTGAGCATGTAGTTCACGCTCTCTACTAATATCAGTGTGTAGTGGAGAGTCTCTACTACATGGATCAATAGGTAGCCACTACAGAAACAATGATACGAATCATACAATAATACAGCTACAAAATGTGTTCTCTTGACTGAGTTTACTCACATTGATAGGGCACAGTTTGTCATATTCCACTGATGGTTTCCTAGCAACAGACAAGTGAATGGGCTCTCCCTTCAACACACACCTTAGTACAGAGAGACATAACATGAGGTTATAAACAAGATTATGATAACTATAGTGTACATGATAACATACATGTTTAGAATAAGAAACACTACAACTATCAAAATTAATATCTAATAATAGTATAAAATAATTATAATCATGTTATTCATTTGAATTCAATGCACATTCAGTTGACATGCATCAGACAAAGTTCAGTGGTTCGCTACCGATGAGTTAAAAAATGATACACAAAAATCGACTTCATTTAGACTTTTTTGAGAAATGATACACAAAATTAATATTGACTTCATTTAGACTTTTTTGAGAAATGATACACAAAAATCGACTTCTTTTGAGAAATGATACACAAAAATCGACTTCTTTTGAGAAATGATACACAAAAATCGACTTCTTTTGAGAAATGATACACAAAAAATCGACTTCCTTTGGACTTTTTTGAGAAATGATAGAGACGAAAATCGACTTCATTTAGACTTTTTTGAAAAATGATACACAAAAATCGACTTCATTTAGACTTTTAAAAATTTTACAAAGATAAGATGCTACCTTCTGATGTCCTTGAAAGTAATGAGCTCATTCTTCCCATCAAGATAAGACTCTTCACCTGACACTTGCAGAGTGTATTTATCAATACTAAACATTCAGAGAATAGAGAAAGAAAACAGTACAAGTGTCACACTATAGCTAACACACACAGAGTATACTCTCACACATTCTCAGAATGAGAGATGTTCTCAGTAAGTAAACACATATCACTTACTCGTCCTCCACCAGGTCACACGCTAGCACACACGCAAACACATCTCTCAGTACGCTGCAGGCATACTGGGTAACTGCAGGGAGACAGGGAATCTTGCTCATCAACATTTTCAACCTGTACTTTATTTTAAATGTCAAGTTCTTTTACTGACTAGGGAGGGGAAATTTTGTACCTTCACAGAAACCGTCAAAGTTAAATACGGTACAATTCTCTGTATTTGGTATTATTTTATTTCAACGTAAACTTTTCAAGGCTAAAATTTTTAAAATAATAGTGGTAGTGTTTTTGACCTATAGTATGTTTAGTCCTCTCTCTTTCTCACCTTTTACTCTTCTTACAAGTGAGAAACTAGTCTCATAGTGAAACATGATCTCAACCTTGTTGTCCAGTGGTATCTAGCAAAGAGGTGTGGTTAGTTATTACTAGTTATTATAGCACAGCGCACCTTCAATGTCAGTAGTGTGGGTGCCTCAGAATATTCAATTTCCATCGACAGAGCATAGGCTTCAGCATCGCGCTCATGAACAACCTCAGCCATGTAGCTGTTTTGGAGAAAGACACGTGAACTCACTACTCACTCAAGATATTCACACTCAACAGTATCAGGTAACTCAAGCAGCCAATTAAATTCAAGAAATATTTTGAGCGAGTTCTGTGTAACACAATCCTAGTCTAAAAGGCAATTCTAACAATACTGGCTTCGGATAACAGAGTTACCAACAGTATTAGCTGCTACAGGTATGCTAATATTGCCGTGGCGACAAAGCATTCATAGGCGCAAACTGAAAGAGGCTGAATACCAATGCAATTCAATATAATCTCTCTTGGTATGCCTTTCTCAGCTAAGTATAGCAGCAACATGCAGCTTCTAATACATGTACATGTATATGTATGCAGAGAAGAATTAGCAAGCAAAATTAAAAATTTTGATGTGTTTAAAAATTTATGCTCACTGTTGTTCATTAATTTTATATCTACATGCAACTTGTACGCTAATCTATCTGATTTTGTATGTTTAGTTTGTCTGTCCGCTTGCTTGTTCATTTGTTTTTTTTGTCTAGTTTCTGTCTAACCTTTGCAGTGTTCTTCTAGCCCACTGGAACTGTGGTCTGTCTTGAGGACTAATGGCTGCTAGCTTGCTGATGTCAGCTTGTTTGTAGTGTCTCACGTCCTCATCCAGTAACACACCTGTTAGACTACACAACCTGTGGAGAGTGGGGAGCTCCTGTGGAGGAGAGGGAGATAGTGATAGTAGTGATGGTGATAGTAGTGATGGTGATAGTAGTGATGGTGATAGTAGTGATGGTGATAGTAGAGAGGGTGATAGTAGTGAGGGTGATAGTAATGATGGTGATAGCAGTGAGGGTGATAGTAGTGATGGTGATAGTAGTGACGGTGATAGTAGTGATGGTGATAGTAGTGATGGTGATAGTAGAGAGGGTGATGTAGTGAGGGTGATAGTAATGATGGTGATAGCAGTGAGGGTGATAGTAGTGATGGTGATAGTAGTGACGGTGATACTAGAGAGGGTGATAGAAGCAAAGGCACAATTCACAAACTCACTTACCCAGGTGTGTTCCTTCTGCTCAGCACACAAGTGTGTCACTTTATCATTCTGTGACCAGCTCTTGTAGATAGCAGTTTGAAAACTGAACATCAACCATAGTTAAGAAATACAAAACGAATTCATCTTCACAAAAAATCCCTTCTTTGTGATTGTTATCAAACTGTTTACATATACTAAATCAGCTGTTTGTAATGATACATACATACCAAGCCCTCTCTATACACACAGACACACAGACACTTACTCTACACTGATACAGTAAGGGGTACACCTGGCTACACAAGCTAATGGAATTGTAGTAAAAATACCACATCATATGGGGATCAGAGACACTCTGTGTAGTGGTGTAGAGTATCGCTCATGAAACGAATTAAATCGAGTGTGCGAGAACAACATTTGATTGTGTTTAATGGAGCACACAGTAATTGTATTTCAAGCAAGATATGCTCAATGCACTTCACAGTACACCAAAGTTAAGTTCTAGCATCCTATAGAACGCACTAGTCATCCCATAGAGGACTCGTGACACAGCTGTGACACTGAGTGTAAAATCATTGTACAAGGTGTTCTATGATATCACTTCGATCACAAAGCAAAAATTTTGCATAAAAAATTATACTGGAAAATTTAAAAATTTTTACACTGACTCTAGTGAAATTTGTTGATGATAATAACAATAATTATTATAATAATAACTGTAGTAAAACCATATTAGTTGACAATTAGTTATCAAAACAATAACACAATCAAACAATCAATGAGCACTAGTATGGTGATAATAGCTGATACTGTGTTAGAAATTTAACACTGCCTGTGTAAAAATTATAATCAAACTAAACGTTGAACTCTGGTTAGGCGTGTGTGCTTTGACTAACTTGGTGTGCACGGTTCGTGGCAGATACTTTGTAAAACAAATTGGACAGCAAGACAGTCATAACCATTGGCTATGACAGGCTGTCTAAGAGAGGATCAAAGTATTTACTACACGCAAGTCATGTAGTACTAGAAATATAATCCAAGCATTGGACTAGGTGAGGTCGCACATATAGAAAATTGTTGGCAATTGCTCATTATGTAAGTGAATAGTTGCATAATAGGGAAAGTATTGGGTCTCACGTACACATAATACATGTTGCTATGGTAACCACTCTAACACTGTACAGCTTCAGGTCAACAATGAATTAAATTTATTAGGCTCAGCAAATTCTAAAATGACATCAAAATTGAGTAAATCACGCAGTAAATTATGCACATATGACATTGTAATGTGTAATAATTATGAGGCTACAGCACCACCAAGAAGAATTGGACGTTAATTATTATGATTGTATTATTAATGTGAAAACTAAGCTGCATAAACAAAACATATAAATGGGCAAGCAATGCATTGAGTGGAGGGCACACAGTATAAGCAAGACAGTGTAATGGTGTAATTCTAACAAAGTTTTAAAAAATGCAAGGTTTCACCATTGTACCATGCGTGCTTTGTGGATACAGGAATTGTTGATCGCTGAAGAGCTCAAACACTCGTCCGTCCAGTTGATAAGTCAGCACAAGCTCAGAGTGATTCAGAGAAGAGAGAGCTTGGTTGAGTGATCTGAGACAGAGGAATGAATGCGTCAACCCATAAATTCCCTGTGCCTGTAACTCACTTCAGCTTCATCCAAGCCGCCTCTCTAATCATTCCAATGGTGTGGAATTCTATACAAGTCAAAACATTACGACAATGCCCAAAATTAGCTGATTCAATTTGCTAATCATACAATATTGATTAACAAACAGCAAACAATAAGTTCAACATGATAATAAATTTGAAAGCGACAGACATACAACGCACACATGATCTTAACACAAACAGACTTTCGAGAACAACAGCTCTCGAACAATAATTTCGCAAAGAGCATCGACCAGCGATCATTTCAATCGTTTAAAGCAAGTTCATGTACTACCATCATATGATCACAAGTCGGCTAAAACACAGTGTATAATGTGACTCATGGCTAAGCATGACAAAAGCTTGCAATGTGACTCATAGATTTCGCTACTATTTCATATGCGTCATTTATAGAACAAATGACAAAGCATGGACCATAACCTATGACGCCAACACACTGCACACTATTATACACTATTGTGTGCTGCACATTTCACACCTACTATGGAATGCAGTTTTGTGTTAGTGATGATTAATCTGATTCAGAAGTAAACATGCTATTGAACTAACCTCGGCAGTCTATTTCTACTGTTGGATAGTCATCCATGCGGATTTCGAGTGTCTTTATCTGCAAGAGAAATAAAGGGGAGAGAGAGAGGGAGAGAGAAAGAGAGGGAGGGAGGAGGAAAAAGAGAGGGAGAGAGAGGATGGGAGGGAGAAAGGGAGGGGAGGAGAAAGAGAGAGAGAGAGAGGATGGGAGGGAGAAAGAGGAAGAGAGAGGGAGAGATTCATCATTGCCAATAGCACATAAATCTAGTTTGCTGAACAGCATCACTGGGACAGATAGACTCAGCAGTTGTGTGATGTGTATGTACAGTACAATTTGGATTATGCACATGTCAAAACTTAAAAAGTGCATTAGCAAAACTTGTGTAAACAATAAAATCCATCACTAGTAAATGTAGTAACTCACCTCAAAACAATATGATAGATCAGGAATGAGATCAGCTTGAGATGGTGTCGATTTCGTTCTTCTTCTCAAAGTAGTGCGGACACCCTTTACTCTTCTCTTTCTCCAGTCAAACTGCCTCTGCTCAGGACCCGATATCTCCATCGGTGGAGTGATGTCGGATTCTTGCAGTTGGTCTTCGTCTTTGGACCGTCTAAACATACCAATTGCAACAGATCTCCTCTTTTCTTTATCGGAATTCTTTCTTTTAGTTGGTGTCATTGTATTGTACTTGTACCCACTGGGCAATGTTTGACTAAGAATTTCCGAGTTGTGGTGGGTCATTTTGGAATTCGTCACACTAAATGCCTCGTCACCACCATCTTCGGAGCTAGCTCCGTCAAGTTGTTCATTCTGCATAACAGCAATCGTATTTTGCTTGCGGATCTTTCCCGGACTGCTGCTGGACAATGGTGCTTCTTCTAATATAGGCATTTCTTCCATGTTCGGAGGAGGGAGTGGCTGAGGGTTGGGTAGGTCACCGATGACGTCCCTTAGAACACCAGTTAGTGTTCGACGTTGCAAGCTATTGGAAGAAGAGAAGTCGCCTTGATAGGTGAGTATATCAGGGGTTGGACTGGTATTGACAGGGCTGTGACAGGAGCTAAAGAGAGGAAGGGAGGGAATTAAAACAAGTAATTGCAAGGATGCAAAATGTGCATTTGATAGCTAGTTCAACGTTGTTGCGTCTTCGTGTTAATCTTTTGTTCCCATGGACTTACTCTTCCACTAATATTAGTGATGGGACTTGTTGCTTCTTCCACATGTCAGTGATGTAGCTGATATCTGCTGGCTTCTGTTGAAGACTAATTTCCTTTCCCTGCATGCAGAGAAGACGAGGAATTTCACAGTTTGACAACAAAATTTAAAGAGAGAAAGAGCCATGAGAGCTTACATGCAAGTTTCCCGCTTGACACCTCAGAGCCGTCGCGTCCAAGTCAGCCCACTGCAAGAGACAACGACAGATTATACAGTATACATGTACTGTCAAGCGGGCCTATGCAACTGAAACAACACTTCAGAAAAAAACGTATGTAGCGAGCATACTATCAGGCGGGCCCATGCAAAGCGACAGTTGTTTAACTGGGAAGGGCAGATGTTGCCCGTTTGGGATCTTTCTCTTGTCAACAGCAGTTCGTTAGTCTTGCACAGCGCCATCTGTCTGGAACCGAACCCCGGATCGCGAAAACACAACCCCGACGCGCAAAAACAATTCCCACGCAAACTCACTTTCTCTCTGACGATGGAGAGCAGCGTGTCGTCCTGGGCTTGTAGTTCAAACTCCTTCTTCACATCCCAAACGCGACTGGTACGCTCGTATACTTTCAAAAATATGCGCGACCTGCAAACACAACCGAAGTAGCAATAACAAGTTGCGTCGACAAGAATTCTCTTACTCTCTGGCGCTCTTTGCATCCGCCATCGCGGCACAGTCTCCTCAGAACGGCGACAGACAGAAAGGGCGGTTTGCTGCCAGCGCAGCTAGCTAAGCCATAAAGAGGTGGGGCTACAAAGAGGCTGTATAAATCAGGGTCTAAAGGAATTCAGTGTCTTTGCGGTACGTAACAGCATAAACCACCGTCTATGTTTATGCTAAACAGAGAACGTGTGCGTGATCAGCTGATACAGTAAATATTGTTACCACTTACTAGTAAAATACAATTTTAAAATTAACTTAGCAAAAAATAATAAACGTTATAATTATGTGAAAATAATTATCATGTGTGTCTTACATTATTGGTTACAATCATAGTGTGATTGGTTATTATAGCACTTCCAGACAAAAAACAATAATGTAGTACTCCATTGATCCTCTTATGCACATTCTGGTACACTGTGCATCTACATGCGCCATTTTCTGTGCATTTCAAAGCTGTAAAAGTAGAATTTATCATTAAAGTGTGGAATTTTTTCGCATAATATTAATCACCACAATAACAATTATATATAAACTATAAAGAGATTAATGCCCCATTCACACTGCACGTTGGAACCGGGCCGAACCGGACTGTGCCACACTTTATGATCAAAGTTCTGACACAACTGAACCATGCAGGAAGTGGCACACCTATGGTTGGGGTGCCGTGATGGTGCAGTTCAGTTTTAAGCTCAGTTCAGTTGCGTTCATACTGTCAGAGATTTGCAACCGGGCTGGCCTGGTTAGGTTTGTTCTAGCATGTAGTGTGAACGTGATATAAGGCGATGACATACCATACTTGTTTGTCATCATACATTGTGTCATATAAACAGCAAATCTTGTTGCACAAATAGAACACAGTAGGCCGGTCTACTAGTTAATTGTATTGTTTTACATTCACAACAAAAATTGTACATGGCAACAGCTAGCATACCAATTTTTTCGTTACTAAAACGTGACAATACCCACCAGACTGAGATAGCCCTTGCTCATCCATGAATAATAATTTCACATGTACTCCATGCAACCTGTTTGAGTGTTTAGTTAGATTAGGTTGACGATTGCTATACAGGAATCTCACCACCACATAGTTCAGGTAGGACTGCTGACACCTGTCCTAGGGTCCTACCAGAGCTATAGCAGAAGACAGCAGTCATCATGAAACGATTGTTTCTGTGTGTATGACAATAATTGTTAGGTACTGTGACAAGCAAATAAACTTCAACAGTATCTTTAACTACAACTCACATTTTCTTGACGAATTAGCTGTAGTAGAGGTGGTAGTACTGCAACAGGTGGGCACCCATTTTTTACTAAGCCACGCCTTTGTTTACGCCTTGCTATCAGCTGACTGCAGCCCCACCCCTTCAGCGAGCTAGCTTATAAAACCAGCGACTCTCGCTCAACGAAGCATGTCTCTCTCAATCAAGCATCATGGCGCGCGCGATTGGTGCGAAAGAGTAAGAAACTATGGATTTTCTATCAGCTCAAAACTGTCTGTTTACAGATCTCGCATCTTTCTCAAACTGTACGAGCGGTGCAATGGCGTCTGGGATTTGAAGAAAGAGCTCGAGGTGCAGGCACAGAACGACACACTGTTCTCGATCGTCAAAGAGAAAGTGAGTTTGCGTTTGTACAATTAATTCTGCGTTCGTACCAACGTAGTAGTAACTATTTTCTCTTATAGTGGACTGGATTTGATGATACAGCTGGTCTTAGTTGTCAAGCAGGTAACTTACACGTAAGTCAAATCTCTCCTTTCCCTCCATTATTGCGATTCCCCTGTTTATTTTAGGGGAAAGAAATCAGTCTCCAGCAGAGCCCAACAGACATCAGATACATCACTGACATGTGGAGGAAGAAGCAGATTCCGACTTTGATTTTGATGAAAGGGTGAGCAGGAGTATCGGTTATTCAGTATTATTTTTATGATATGTTTATGATCACAGTTGCATCAGTACTAGTCCGACTGAGCAAATAACTTACAGGGAAGATTTCTCAATCACGGACGCCTATGCTATGATCAACGAAGCGGATGATGATGATGATGATGATGAAATCACTAGCTTGCAGTACAGTCCGATCACGACCAAGCAGACGAGTCTTACATTACCGAGGAACATGCTCAGAAGGACTGATCTCAAGATGAGTGGTTCCTCCAGAAGAGAGAGATACAGGTCCCTGGATGAGACTCAGATGCTGAGGCAGCACGAGATGAAAATTACTAGCAAGAGAAAAATGACCGTAATACCAACCTCATCAAAACTAGCAGACCTCTCTCGTAGCTTTGAGGTAGATAATAATTTAGTACTGAGTAATTTTTACTCGTGCAGGCAATAAAATGATTTTACATGCAATTTCTTTGTTACTGTAGATGGGATTGCCTTTACAGATATTGTCGAAGCCAAAGCTGGTAAGGCAGAAGAGAACAGATGCTAGCACTCTGAAGAGGAGGAGACAGACTCCATCACAAAGTGACTGTATACCAGAGCTGTCTTACAGTCTTCAGGTGAGTCAATGGATCCTGTCAACATCTACTCTCTTCCTCTCTCTCTCTCTCTCTCTCTCTCTCTCTTTCTCTCTCTCTCTCTCTCTCTCTCTCTCTCTCTCTCTCTCTCTCTCTCTCCCACTCCCTCACCCTCACTCCCTCTCTCTATCAAACACACACCTTCTCTTCCTCTTTTCTCTTCAGATAAGTACACTCCAGGTGCGTATGGACGACTATCCAGTAGTAGAAATAGACTGCAGAGGTATTAATTTCATTACTACATAATATGGAAAATTTATTGTGTTTTAACTGGTCTACATAGAGTTCCATACTATTGGAATGATAAGAGAGGCGGCTTGGATGAAGTTGAAGTGAGTTGTAGAAATAACAAATTTGTAGTAAAACAATCACAATAACATAGACTGCATTGACATTTGCATGCTTCTTTTTGTGTGCTCATGACAGTAGATTGACAAATTTATTTGCCTCAGAATGCATAACCGAGCTCTCTCTTCTCTGGACCACTCTGAGCTGGTGCTCACTTATCAACTGGATGGACTAGTGTTTGAGCTCTTCAGCGATCAACAATTCCTGTATCCACATGTAATACATCATTTACTCTATGATACCATCACCTTTAACTCAAAGATCCTAGCCTCCTCCCAAGATTATGCAAACTTAATTTATTGCATGCATAGATAGACACCCTCCTTTAATAGACAACTATATGGCTTTTTGTGAGCAGCTATTTTCTATACATGTGGTTTAGTTCACATAACTATGTTTAGTAGACTAATTGAGTTTATGAAATATTAGCTCTTGTGCCCACCCTTGAGAGCATGGGTACTAGACTATAAGGCAGTCATGCATATAATTTGGTCAATTATTTCTTAACTATTGATGTTGTTCAGTTTTCAAACTGCTATCTACAAGAGCTGGTCACAGAATGATAAAGTGACACACTTGTGTGCTGAGCAGAAGGAACACACCTGGGTAAGTGAGTGTGTGAATTGTGCCTTTGCTTCTATCACCCTCTTTACTATCACCCTCACTACCATCACCAGCACTACTATCACCATCACTACTATCACCATCACTACTATCACCATCACTATCTCCCTCTCCTCCACAGGAGCTCCCCACTCTCCACAGGTTGTGCAGTCTAACAGGTGTGCTACTGGACGAGGACGTGAGACACTACAAACAAGCTGACATCAGCAAGCTAGCAGCCATTAGTCCTCAAGACAGACCACAGTTCCAGTGGGCTAGAAGAACACTACAAAGGTTAGAAAAAGAATGCCTACTGATTACGGAGGCCAAATAGGCAGACATAAAGTCAGGCATTCATTAGCAACCATGCAAATGTGCTAGTACTATAGTTTTTCCACTATATGTACAGAAACCATTGAAACTATTTTGAAAGAGATTTTGTTACATAGACAGCTTACTTGGCTGCCTAAGATATTTTTGAATTTTGTGTAATAAGTTTAAACTTTGCTGACTTTATTGACATCATGTAATACATGCAATACAGCTACATGACTGAGGTTGTTCATGGCAGAGATGCAGACAGCTACGCTCTGTCGATGGAAATTGAATATTCTGATGCTCCACGAATTCTGACACTGAAGGTTTACTGAGCTACAATATAACTATTAATAACTAACCACACCCTTCACTAGATACCCACTGACAACAAAGTTGAAATCACGTTTCACCATGGGACAAGCTTCTCACTTGTAAAAAGGGTCAAAAGTAAGTTACTCAAAGAGATGTGGATAACGATAAATTTATCTCTCCACAGTTACTCAGTATGCCTGCAGTGTACTGAGAGATGTGTTTGCATTAGTGCTTGCTTGCCAGTTAGTGGAAGATGAGTAAGTGATTTTATTCATGCTTGAAGTTAAATTTTTTCGATGCCTCTAGTATTGATAAGTACACACTGCAAGTGTCTGGTGAAGAGTCTTATCTTGATGGGCAGAATGAGCTCATTGCATTCAAGGACATCAGAAGGTAAAGTTCACATTGTAAGTATCAGTCTAGCTAGTAATTCTGCCATTCTACAGGTGCTTGTTAAAGGGAGAGCCCATTCACTTGTCTGTTGCTAGGAAACCATCAGTGGAATATGACAAACTGTGCCCTATCAATGTGAGTAAACTCAATCAAGAGAACAGATTTTGTACCTGCATTATCGTATCATCGTATCATTGTTTCTGTAGTGGCTACCTATTGATCCATGTAGTAGAGACTCACCACTACACACTGATATTAGTAGAGAGCGTGAACTACATGCTCAAGGTGACGTGATTGGACTGTCAACATGGGACCAGATGGAGAATCTCAGGTAAATAAACACACAAACATTTGTGCTTAAACTAATTCCATGCATTTTTTCAATACAGCATTGAGATTAACTCCATTGACAACTTGCCAGTTCCTTCTAAGAAGCTCAGTATAGTAGTAGAGGCACAGCTGTATCATGCTAACACTGAACTAGTACCAAAGATGGCTACTCCTCCTATCTCTCTACCTAGCAGTAGAGGACAGCTCACTGTACAGCAAACCATCATGTTACCCATCAAAATACGAGACCTACCCAAGGTCAGCGAGTCAAGTCACAGTACTGCTTCTTGTACAAGTACTTGTTTTTCTCACATATTAAAAGACGATAGATATTAGCAACAATTTGTGTTTATCTTGCACAGGCTTGTAAGCTTCTCATTATTGTACGAGATGGTCCAATGAGGAAAGACTCGGTTGCTAGGCGATATCAGAACCTGCTATACTGGGGACTAGTGTCTGTGTTTGATCACAAGTAAGATAATAAAGCTGACCAAACACAATGTATCCACGTTCCTATTCCAGAGGTGTACTACAGACTGGTTCCTATACCATGACACTATGGAAGGGACCATCCCAACCCAGTAAACTGGTTCTACCTGATGGTCCAGTCTATCCACCTAACCCATGTTCCCCTGGCAACAGTAATCCTGACGACAAAGCCATCAAAGTCACTGTTCTATTTCCCAGACACAGCTATCCTGTGTTCTTCCCATCAAGTGGACCAGAGACTCATGCCTTTCTTCTCAGGTCTATCTATTGTTGTTCATTCTTGTTTATGCATTGTGTTTTTATCTTGTGATTTTAGTCAGGAGGCAAATGGTCAGATAGTGAAGTTTCAGTGTTTGATGCAGTGCATTAGAGAAAAGAAGCTACCACTATCAGTGAGTTGTACATGTCAGTGGTGTAACAATAAATGGGTCCAGGAGCGCACGAGGGGAACAGATTCTGTAGCATCACCTTGAATTTTTCCTGTTAATAACATTCAAAACTAATTATCACACTCATAAAGTCATCTTTTAGTATAAGCGCATCACACAAACCAAACTAAGCTCCAGTATTCATAATAGCATGGAGCTTGCTGCAATCAGGAAAACCTGCTGCAAAGAGACTACATGCTCATGAACATTAATGAGCAAAATTTTCTTATGCACTTCGCAAATCATTTTCCTTCTACATCAGTTTCAAAATAATCTTCCTCCTCTGCATGTATGCTTGTCATCTGAAGTTTGATTTTACTCTCTCTCTCTCTCTCTCTCTCTCTCTCTCTCACTCACTCACTTGTGCACAGGCCGCTCTACCAGGATACATAGCTAAGATCAACTGGGGCAAGCTGGATCAGGTGGTAGAGGTGTACAGCTTGCTACAACAGATGGAGGCAGAGAAGAGTTTACCGATTGAGGTAGGTGGGAACGGCGGTACATTATTAATGGTGAGTATCTTCTCTTTTTGTAGACTGCTCTAAGGCTGCTTGATTGTGAATTTGCTGATGAGCACGTGCGGACATTCGCTACTAAAATGCTGGACACTCTACCCGATGAACAGATGGAGGACTTTCTGTTACAACTTACACAGGTACTTACTACTTACAGACAGGCGTTAAAGTTTTGACATTATTTAACCAGCGTTTTGTAACAAATAATTTTCTTGCTACTACTGTAGGCTCTTAAATTTGAAGCATACCATGATAGTGCACTAGCTCGATTACTGCTCAGAAGAGGATTGAGAAACAAGCGATTGGGACACTTTCTATTCTGGTAACTAGACACATCTCTCTCTCTCACTCATTATGATTCTTTCTTCTCTCTCAGGTATCTCAAGTGTGAGATGTACAATCCGTTGTATACACCGAGGTTTGCTGTGCTGTTAGAGGCATATCTGAAGGGTTGTGGTGAGGCTATGCTCACTCGCTTTGAGAACCAGGTCATAATACAGCGATGCCTTGAGGAGATTGGAAAACAAGTAAGCAACACCCTACACTACTGGACCATATTATTGTCACATGACTTGTCTAGGTTGAGCAGAGAGGATCAGGTGATTCTAGCAAGATGCAGGCAGCACTACAAGAACTCTTGAAGGCTAATAATATTTCTGAGAAACAGCTAACACCTGTGTATAACCCACGGTATGTGTAGTAAATTTTCTATATGGTTTGTCATTCAATTTTCAGATTGACTCTGGGAAAATTGAATCCAAAAAAGTGCAAAATAATGGCTTCGAAAAAGGTATACTATTTTATTCACTTCAACCAGTTTAAACTTACTCTCTATCTCAGAAACCTCAGTGGCTCGAGATGAGGAACATCAGTCCAACAGCAATCAAGTCAATTCCTACTAAGCTCATTCTCAAACAAGGCGATGACCTTCGACAAGACATGATCACTCTCAAGATGTTTTCACTGTTCGAAAAAGTAATTTTTGATTTCACCTGCAAGTCTCTCTCATACCTCATCTCTACAGCTGTGGGAGAAGGATGGACTGCCCAATCTGTGCCTCATACCATATGGTTGTATGGCTACCAGTCCCAAGACAGGCTTCATTGAGGTTGTGAAAAATGCCAGAACTATCGCTGAGGTAATACATGTAGTTTTTTTATGGCAATCATAAAGCTCAATAGCCAGTGGCTAATAGAGAGCAACAAAAAAATAAATAGTAATAAAATACGACTATTATAATGGTAGTGTTAATAATATGGTAGGGTATTGTTAATATGTCTAGAGACTTGAAAAGAAAAACTGGACAGAGAGAGAGAAGACTTAATAGAAGAGTCAAGAGAGTTCCACAGAAGAATTGTAGAGGGAAAATAGGATTTAGAGAAAGAAGTGGAGCGAGAAAAAATAGGAAGGAAGTTGTTAGGGTCATAGGAGCGAATGGGGTAGGGAGGACGGGGGTATTTTATGAGAATAGAGGAGCAAGGAAAGTGAGAAGGGTTGTGGGAAATTTTAAAGAGGGATTTTAGACGTGAACTTTTGCGGCGAGAGGAGAGACTAGAAATGTGATGAGAAGAAGAAATAGAGGGAGAATAGAGTCGGAGTTGAATTTAGAAGCGAGATTTAAAGCAAAAGACTGGACAGAATCAAGTTTAGAAGTTACGTAGTTTCAAGTTTTGAAGTTACGTAGCAGTTCTATAGTTTTTTAGCTAAATAAATTGTTTTCTTTTGAATTGGTAGGTGTCAGCTATCAATAACAAGACTAATCTATTTGAATGGATCAAGAGTCATCAAAAGAAGTACGAACACGATCGTGTGTGTATCATCTTTATTGATTGTTGTCACTCAGTGAGTTTGGTGAGGATGATCCTGAGAAGTTGAGTGAGGCTATACGAAGGTTCACACTATCCTGTGCTGGTTATACTGTAGCAACATATGTTCTGGTGAGATGGCACACACTCACCATCACCAATTAATTGTCTCTCTCTCTTTCCTTCCTCTCTCTCTCTCTCTCCCTCTCTCTAGGGTATCGGTGATCGCCATAATGACAATATTATGATCACCACTGAAGGGAACCTCTTTCACATCGACTTCGGACACTTCCTAGGAAACATCAAATATTTCATGGTTAGCTGTAAGAAACGATTTTCTACCACATCAACCCACTGATTAAAATTTTTTGGAAAATTAATGTTGTAGCCAAAAATAGTGCTGCACTGAATAATATTTTTTTCTTTTTGTAGGGTTTCAAGAGAGAATGGGCTCCATTTGTTCTCACTCCTGACTTTGTGTATGTCATGGGTGGAGAGGTTAGCTCTCTAAACTAAGTCAATAGGTTTTTATTTCTCTTCAAGGGAGGTGAAATGTTCAATCTCTATAAGAAGCTGTGTTGTCGTGCGTTCCTCACATTACGACGTCATCATGAACTGATCGTAAACCTCTTTGCTATGGTGAGTGTGTAGAATTTATTTTCATTTTACCTTGTCATTCGATTAATTAGATGCGTTCAACTGGTATTCCAGAGCTCACGTGTGTGGAGGATGTTGACTATATCAGTCATTCTCTCATCTACAACAAGAGCGAAGTTGAAGCAGAAAGAGATTTTCGACGGCTTATTCAGAAATGCATCGATCTCGGTTGGACTGTTCAGATAATGTGGTACATGCACGTCTTGAAAAAGAGCGGGAACTCCAGTTAAAAAAACTTTATCACATCACTCACACAATGCTTTTATTCAAAATTTTTATCCACACTTCAAATTTTATAAAAATAATGTCATTGATATGTTTCATGCATTAATACAATAGAATTTTTTATCATACTGTCCATGTTCCATCAAACAATGCCATTAATTTTGTTTTGATCTGTGAATCATCTAGTTTGTTATTGCAAGGAAAATCAAATATAATAATTATCATTCAGATCATGGTTAGATGTGTTAGAAGATAGTCTACTCTCTGCAGCTTCAGCCTCTATTAAAGCTGAGGGATGTGCATTTTGTACTTCTGACACAAAAACAAATAAGTAGTTTAGTCTTTATTTTTCACAGCTAGGAGCATAAAGTATGGTGTTGCGATGGGCAATAATACTTCAGAGAGCTGTGGATCACAGTCATCTTTTCCGTTGTTCAGCACTCTCTTCATCTCATGTATCATGTCATCAAGGGCATTGCTGTCTTCAGGATGCTCTTGACAGTATCCCACATAAGCATCAAAGCTTGCCAAAAAACCTTGAAACATTTCCAGACTAATCTCACTCTCCTCGATCATATCGAATCGCTCTGTCAGAGGAAATGGCAGGCTGACTGTTTTGTAATGGCTATTTACAACGTCGTGAATATTTCCATGTGGTCCATAGGGCCAGGATAATTTGGTGTTGCAAAATTCAACCAGCATCTTATTACCCGTGCGCAGTATGCGCTAGGGTTATGCGTTTGTGTCCGTCTATATGTGTGTGTGTGTGTGTGTGTGTGTGTGTGTGTGTGGACAAAAAACACGCTTGTTTACGTCTCACCGCTCGAAATTCGCCACACAAGTGCACTTTGCAGCTTCTTCACTGAATCTATAGTCCTATGAAGACGTTTTCTGTGCTGGCAAGCCTTGCTCGAGCGGCTAATCCATGGCTTTCTAAAGCTACGTGTCCTTGTAAGAGTATTTTACGGTATTGTGGGTGTGTCACCCTACCTCCTATCCATATCGATGTCCTCACTCAGTCTCACATGTACCGTACGCCAGAGTCACTTCTTGCCAATCACCTGTTAGTGCAAGTATGGTAGCTATGCTATCATCAATATTTACTGTCTGGAGCTGTCTATGGACTAGCTGTAACGCAGCCAGTGTTGCACACGGTAATGCTAGAGTAGTCGTGTTCAGCTCTTATAGCTCAGAACACGGTTAGTGCATTATGGTAGCTTTGCAATCATCAATATTTATCTGGAGCTGTCTATGGACTAGCTGTAACGTGAGTGTTGTAGTAATGCTGGAATAGTCGAGTTTAGCTCTTAGCTCAGCGCACGGGTATGTGTTCATTAGAACTCTAGTTACATTTGTCATGACGTAGAATTGGATATGTATAACCGTACACAGCCAGTGCACCTGGGCTCTTCAGTACTCGGTCAATTTCAGTAAAGACAGCGTTTGGGTCGAGCCAGTGCCATGCTGTTGCACAGGTAAGGAGATCGATCGACGCATCTGGGAATGGCAGCTGACCAGCAGAAGCGTGAATAAACTCGATTTCATCCCTCCTCTTGCCTAGAATAATCGCCTTTTCTTGTGCTCGTTCAAGCTGTGCCTTACTGATGTCTACACCGACTGTTCGTCGGTAGTGACTGCTGAGCACAAACGTGCTCTGTCCAGTACCACACGCTAGGTCTAGCGCCATCTTGGTATCCACACCATGCTGCTCTGTGAAATTAAATATCTTATCCGAAACCTGCTGTGGGTAGGTAGGTCGATACTTGGAGTAGTCCTGAGCAATACTTTGGCTTTCGTACATTCGTATTGTTTTCTCAGACGACATTCGTCGTTTATTCTCCTTGGCGATTGTACATGCCCTGATACTTCTCGTACGAACAGTAACACGCAAAGAGCCGAGTAGTGTAACCATCCTCCTCTCCGCGCCTCTACTCGCTTGTCAGGTGCCACGCACCTAGAGTCTACAGCCTAGTTCACAAGGTTCTGGTTAGGTACAGGAGGAATGCCGCCTAATTAACGAAGCACCAACGGTGCAGATGCTTCGACCATAACTTATTTTGAAGTCTTCAGATGATGATAGCTTTAGCAAAACGAGAAGCCTCGGTGTCAGGAATTACCATAAATTATACTGATATAACCAACGAAAACATAATGCACTGTATAATGCAGTCCACAGACATAATAGTCACTGTCCCAGCCAGAAAGGTTTGGCCGGCTCTGTGCAAATAAGCTTGTACTGAATGCGCACTGCACTATAGTATAGTATACTTGTTACTGGCAGTCATGGAAATTGTTATATGGCTTGCCATTTCTATTGTCATCATCTTCCTAGTGAGTAGTGAGAGAGCAGGAATCAATAGCTAGTGCAGTAATGGTGACTCTATTCCTCATCTTTGTCACAGCTTTCCAGTTGATCCTCTTCTTCACAAAGATATTCACTGCTATGTTTGGTGGAAAGTTCCCCAAAGCAACATCTTGTTTCACAAAGGTGTTAGCAACTATTCTGAAGATCGTGTTTTCTTAATCATGCATGAAATAGTTTGCAGGCTCTTCCATAGAGATGATCATTGTAATTCGTTTAAGTTTGAATAATTCTGTATTAGTTTCAATTTTGTGCATTTTCTATTCATGAAGATGGTAACAGATGTATTCTTTCATAATAAGTACGTATAAATGTGCTTAATTGTTACTTTATGCATAAAATAATGATTGTTGCATGATCGCAATAGTGATACAGCTATAATGGTAATTTTAAAACGGCTGTAGCCATGCTCATTTTTTGTGTGTGAAATGGCCAGTGAAAGCGACAGTCAACTTAGTCAACAGCTCTATGAAAACATTTGTAGGACCATGCAAGACTGCACCAAAATTACTTTTAATGTTGAAGGTGATGACAAGCATTGAATTTACACTTCATTAAATTTAAGTTTGACAAAGAACTACAGTCTAATTAGTTAATCTTCATTCAACATCAAAGCGGTCTAATTTAATAGTACTATACTAATTTTAATTTGGTGTAAGCATTTTGCCAGTGAGAGTTTCACTCATCATTCCTCTTTGAGTCGATGCCACATTGCTTGTCCAAAATTATTCAACATCCCAATTGTCTCCTCGTACAAAAATTTTAGATTAGAACCGGCTCACACATACCTGTATCAAAATAAATATACACAATGTAGTCCCATGCAGAATTTTAGAGACTTTAGGTTATTGGAAGCCGGCAAGCAGTGTTTAACTCGAGAGCATGCAATATAGGCACAGAGCTTAAGACCATAGATGCATGTCTAATAACACCATGACCTTGATCACAGTATACCTGCTACAAAATTAATGATGTGAAATAATTTATACGAAAATGCACATCCTTTGCAAGATGTAGTCTAGAGTCATTTACGCATTGATAAAGGTGATGATTTTATTATCCAATAACCTTTCCATAGCAACAGTTACTTGGATATGCTATTATTGATATAATTATATCGTTGTTGAAGGTGATGGCAAGCAAAATTATAGTCTACACTCCACTCTAAAGGACTGCAGTCCAATTATTGAATCTATGAAATCAAATTATCACTTCTATCACTCAACATCAAGGCAGATAGTCGGCAGATAGTACTAAAGTATGTTATTGGCACTCTCTTTCAGGTGTCCGCATTTCAGTTTAAGTATTAATGTATTTGTAAGTAGTATACATTAGAGGGTGCATATGGGGTGCTTGTCCTTAAACTATATTTCTCTCCTCCACACTTTTCCACTTTTAGCAGAATTCTTATAAAAATAAATTTGTATCTTAACACCAGTCAATAGACAAAGGACAACACATTATTTGAAGTGGGTAAAATGTGAGCTTAGTTCGACAGCAACATGTAAAGAAAGTGGCCGAATGTTTGGTCAATGAATTAACTTTATATAAGAAATTATAAAGATTTCTAACGAAATCAAAAGGATGTAGGGATAAAGTAATCTGCTACAGTACTGGTCCATCAGTGCCACAATGTAAACCGACGAGGAACTAGCATGGAATGATAACACGATTGACTTGCTAACATGCAGACCATAGATCCCTACATCAGTGGCTGCTATGGCTGACTATAGCAGTTCAGCTAGTTGCTATTGACTGACACCTGACGTGCATTGAATTGAATTCAGCTCGTGACAAAATATTGATCCTATGTATAGCCACTGATGTAGGGATCTATGGTCTGTTAGCAAGGCAATCATGTTACCACTCCATGCTAGTTGAGCCTAGTTCCTTGTTGGTTTACATTGTGGACCAGTAGCAGATTACTTTATCCCTATATTTTTTTGATTTCGTTAGAAATCTTTTTTTATTTTCTTGTGTGTGTCCTTTTTTTCAGTGAGTTGCAAATTTTGGGAATTCAGCAAGATCATATTGCAGTTGATAATTTCTTTATGTGAGCTTTATTTTAAGTTTTTAACTTGTAGCATGTAATTATTATTATTCCTAAAGAAACCATTCATGCATGCTGCAGGAATGCACAGCATACGAGCTCCGCCCACTCTGGTTTAGAAATTTGGGCAGTACGGCTGTGATGAGAAACAGCGACCCACTATACCCACTATACGCAGTCCACCGACCATACGATCTTTAAAATTCATCGGTTTGGCCGATCCACATCCATGCTGTTTTAACTAGAGTTCTAATGAACACATACCCGTGCGCTGAGCTGGGAGCTAAACACGACTACTGTGAGACTGAGTGAGGACATCGACATTGATAGGAGGTTGGGTGACACACCCACAATACCGTAAGTGCTCTTACAAGGACACGTAGCTTTAGTGCGCACGGGTAAACGACACACACACATACCGACGGACACAAACGCATAACCCTGGCGCGTACTGCGCACGGGTAATTATGAACGCTGCTAGTATAAAAGTGCTGCCATTTTTTCACAACGCACCGCCTACGTGCTAGCTTAGGGGCGTGGCACCAGACAAAGTGGCCGGAGCTGTGAGCTGAGGGGAATCAGGATGGTTTCACTAGTTGGCTCATTGCGTGTTATTGTTCATACGAGAAGTATCAGGGCATGTACAATCGTCAAGGAGAATAAACGACGAATCTCGTCAGAGAAAACAATACGAGTGTACGAAAGCCAAAGTATTGCTCAGGATTACTCCAAGTATCGACCAACCTACCCACAGCAGGTTTCGGACAAGATATTTAATTTCACAAAGCAGCATAGTGTAGATACCAAGATGGCGCTAGACCTAGCATGTGGCGCTGGACAGAGCACGTTTGTGCTCAGCAGTCACTACCAACGAACAGTCGGTGTAGACATCAGTAAGGCACAGCTTGAACGAGCACAAGAAAAGGCGATTATTCTAGGCAAGAGGAGGGATGAAATCGAGTTTATTCACGCTTCTGCTGGTCAGCTGCCATTCCCAGATGCGTCGATCGATCTCCTTACCTGTGCAACAGCATGGCACTGGCTCGACCCAAACACTGTCTTTACTGAAATTGACCGAGTACTGAAGAGCCCAGGTGCACTGGCTGTGTACGGTTATACATATCCAATTCTACGTCATGACAAATGTAATAAGATGCTGGTTGAATTTTGCAACACCAAATGCTGCTGGCCCGATGGACCACATGGAAATAATCACGACGTTGTAAATAGCCATTACAAAACAGTCAGCCTGCCATTTCCTCTGACAGAGCGATTCGATATGATCGAAGACAGTGAGATTAGTCTGGAAATTTTTCGAGGGTTTTTGGCAACTTTTGATGCTTATGTGGCATACTGTCAAGAGCATCCCGAAGACAGCAATGCCCTTGATGACATGATACATGAGATGAAGAGAGTGCTGAACAACGGAAAGGATGACTGTGATCAACAGCTCTCTGAAGTATTATTGCCCATCGCAACACCATACTTTATGCTTCTAGCTGTGAAAAATGAAGACTAAACCAATTATTTGCTTCTGTCAGTCTTTGAATGCACCTCCCTCAGCTTTAATAGAGGCTGAAGCTGCAGAGAGTAGATTAGATTATCTTCTAACACGTCTAACCATGATCTGAATGATAATTATTATTATTTTTATATTGACAAAGATTTCCTTGCAATAACCAACTAGATGATTCACTGATCAAAACAAAATGAATGGCATTGTTTGATTGAGCGTTTATAATGCAATTATCAGACGCGGTTAATAAACAAGTGGCCACTCCCCATGCTGGTGGTATTTATAGGCGTGACCAGTTCAGTCTGGCTCGTCCACGTTACTTTGATTTTTGTTTCTCCCTCCCTCCTCTCCTTTTCTCACTCCTCTGTCTTTCTGTTCTCATTTCTTTCTTTTATTTTTATTTTTTACTGTTATGTGTGTTAGTGCCACTCCATGCACTCATTGAGTGTTGAGCTCCGCAAGGGCATCGGTGCCGTGGATCGGCATACACTCCCCCTGTTGTTTTATGTGTAGTGGCCCCACTTGTGGTGTGGGAGATTAGGTTGTTTGTGGTGTCCTGCCTATAAGATGGCAGTGGGCTCTCCTTGTGGTGGAGAGTTGGTGCCCCGTGTGTACGGGAGACTGGCACTGGCGAGTGTCCCTTGCAGTAACTACAACCCTACCTCTTCCGTATTACGGTGTAGGAGGTATCAGATGTGTGTGCGTGTGCATTTAGGCCACGATGATTATTATCATTGAACATTGAAAGTATGATAAAAAAATTCTATCGTAGTAATGCATGAAACATACAATTATCACTGACATTTTATAAAAATTAATTTGAGACGGGGATGAAAAATTTGAATAAAAGCATTGTGTGTGTGTGATGTGATAAAGTTTTTTAACTGGAGTTCCCGCTCTTTTTCAAGACGTGCATGTACCACATTATCTGAACAGTCCAACCGAGATCGATGCATTTCTGAATGAGCCGCCGAAAATCTCTTTCTGCTTCAACTTCGCTCTTGTTGTAGACGAGAGAATGACTGATATAGTCAACATCCTCCACACACGTGAGCTCTGGAATACCAGTAGAACGCATCTAATAAATCGAATGACAAGGTAAAATTAAAACAAATTCTACTCACTCACCATAGCAAAGAGGTTTACGATCAGTTCATGATGACGTCGTAATGTGAGGAACGCACGACAACACAGCTTCTTATAGAGATTGAACATTTCACCTCCCTTGAAGAAAAATAACAACCTATTGACTTAATTTAGAGAATTTAGGTTAGAGAATTTAATTTAGAAACCCTGCAAAAAAAATTACAAATGCGATCTTGCATGCATCAAAATATCACAGCAGAAGTTTTCTCTGCTTATGGCTAACCATGAAATATTTGATGTTTCCTAGGAAGTGTCCGAAGTCGATGTGAAAGAGGTTCCCTTCAGTGGTGATCATAATATTGTCATTATGGCGATCACCGATACCCTAGAGAGAGAGGAAAGAAAGAGAGAGAAAGAGAGAGACAATTAATTGGTGATGGTGAGTGTGTGCCATCTCACCAGAACATATGTTGCTACGGTATAGCCAGCACAGGACAGTGTGAACCTTCGTATAGCCTCACTCAACTTCTCAGGATCATCCTCACCAAACTCACTGAGTGACAACAATCAATAAAAAAGATACTCAAACACACGATCATGTTCGTACTTCTTTTGATGACTCTTGATCCATTCAAATAGATTAGTCTTGTTATTGATAGCTGACACCTACCAATTCACAAGAAAACAAAACTATTTAGCTAAAATCTATTGAACTGCTATGTAACTATTACCTCAGCGATGGTTCTGGCATTTTTCACAACCTCAATGAAGCCTGTCTTGGGACTGGTAGCCATACAACCATATGGTATGAGGCACAGATCGGGCAGTCCATCCTTCTCCCACAGCTGTAGAGATGACGTATGAGAGAGACTTGCAGGTGAAATCAAGAATTACTTTTTCGAACAGTGAAAACATCTTGAGAGTGATCATGTCTTGTCGAAGGTCGTCGCCTTGTTTGAGAATGAGCTTAGTAGGAACTGACTTGATTGCTGTTGGACTGATGTTCCTCATCTCGAGCCACTGAGGTTTCTGAGATAGAGAGTAAGTTTAAACTGGTTGAAGTGAATAAAAATAGTATACCTTTTTCGAAGCCATTATTTTGCACTTTTTTGGATTCAATTTTCCCAGAGTCAATCTGAAAATTGAATGACAAACCTTATAGAAAATTTTACAACACATACCGTGGGTTATACACAGGAGTTAGCTGTTTCTCAGGAATATTATTAGCCTTCAAGAGTTCTTGTAGTGCCGCCTGCATCTTGCTAGAATCACCCGATCCTCTCTGCTCAACCTATACATGTCATTGTGACAATAATGTGGTCCAGTAGTGTAGGGTGTTGCTTACTTGTTTTCCAATCTCCTCGAGGCATTGCTGAATTATGATCTGGTTCTCAAAGCGAGTGAGCATAGCCTCACCACAACCCTTCAGATATGCCTCTAACAGCACAGCAAATCTCGGAGTATACAACGGATTGTACATTTCACACTTGAGATACCTGAGATAGAAGAAAGAAAGAATCGTAGTAGCGAGAAAGAGAGAGAGAGAGGGCTGGGAGAGAGAGATGTGTCTAGTTACCAGAATAGAAAGTGTCCCAATCGCTTGTTTCTCAATCCTCTTCTGAGCAGTAATCGAGCTAGTGCACTATCATGGTATGCTTCAAACTTAAGAGCCTACAGCAGTAGCAAGAAAATTATTTGTTACAAAATGGTAGTGAATGTCAAAACTTTAACGCCTGTCTGTAAGTAGTAAGTACTTGCGTAAGTTGTATCAGAAAATCCTCCAACTGTTCATCGGGTAGAGTGTCCAGCATTTTAGTAGCGAATGTCCGCACATGCTCATCAGCAAATTCACAATCAAGCAACCTTAGAGCAGTCTACAAAAAAGAGAAGATATACTCACCATTAATAATGTACTGCCGATAGTTCCCACCTACCTCAATCGGTAAACTCTTCTCTGCCTCCATCTGTTGTAGCAAGCTGTACACCTCTACCACCTGATCCAGCTTGCCCCAGTTGATCTTAGCGATGTATCCAGGTAGAGTCTGCGCACAAATAAGAGAGTGAACAGTCATTATTTTCTATTTATGGACTAATACAACTCACTGATAGTGGTAGTTTCTCAACTCGAATACACTCCATCAAACGCTGAAACTGTTTCTTTACCATCTGACTATCAGTCTCCTGACTGCATGGAATCCCATGACAATCACATGACACATTAGTGATGCACAAGCAGAGATTAACAGACCTGAGAAGAAAGGCATGAGTCTCTGGTCCACTTGATGGGAAGAACACAGGATAGCTGTGTCTGGGAAACAGCACAGTGACTTTGATGGCTCTGTCGTCAGGATTACTGTTGCCAGGGGAACATGGGTTAGGTGGATAGACTGGACCATCAGGTAGAACCAGTTTACTGGGTTGGGATGGTCCCTTCCATAGTGTCATGGTATAGGAACCAGTCTGTAGTACACCCCTGGAATGGGAACGTGGATAAATTTTGTTTTGTCAGCTTTATTATGTTACTTGTGATCAAACACAGACACTAGTCCCCAGTAGAGCAGGTTCTGATATCGCCTGGCAACCGAGTCTTTCCTCATTGGACCATCTCGTACAATAATGAGAAGCTTACAAGCCTGTGCAAGATAAACACCAATTATTGCAAATATCTATCATCTTTTACAAAAACAAGTACTTGTACAAAAAGCAATACTGTGACTTGACTCGCTGACCTTGGGTAGGTCTCGTATTTTGATGGGTAACATGATGGGTTGCTGTACAGTGAGTTGTCCTCTACTGCTAGGTAGAGAGATAGGAGGAGTAGCCATCTTTGGTACTAGTTCAGTGTTAGCATGATACAGCTGTGCCTCTACTACTATATTGAGCTTCTTAGAAGGAACTGGCAAGTTGTCAATGGAGTTAATCTCAATGCTGTATAGGAAAAATGCATGGAATTTAATTTAAGCACAAATGTATATTAGGGAGACACGGTAGTGTCTCCCTATGTAGGGTTGAACGAGAAAACAAGATGGCGGCTACACACAATGTATTAGCGTTCAAACGCTGATATTTCGCCTGGTGATGAATTTTATACGTCCAAAGACACTTAAATCTGCTATCTGGCGTTGCCCCATCTTACAGTAGCAAGGAGATTGCTCGAGATTGTTACTAAAGTGACGAACCTGGAAACGGTGAAAATCGAGTTTCGTCATCTTCGTTTTCTTCTTTCTTCTTTCTTCTTTCTTTCTTTCTTTCTTTCTTTCTTCCACTCGCCTACCACCTTTACGTGAGCAGTGCCGAGACCAAAACACCCACGAACAGTCGTGAAATTCTCCTGGCATGTGCCTTTTGAACTTAGTTTTTAGCGAAACGGCGATATAAATTCCGCGATTTCTCGATCGTGATCCATTGTCAGCTAAGTGTTAGACGCCATTAATAATTATAGTGATTGCGCAATACGCACGTGACCAAGCTGTGGTTAGCGCACGTGACCAAGCACAAGCTTGAGTATCGCCACGCCGTATAGATCACGGAGAACACATATTTGTATGGAGTCTTCGAAGAACGGTAAGCTAGCAAGCGCAGAATCACCATTCTGCCTTGCCAGATAATTATAACCGCCGTAAACAAGTGTGGGCGGGGCTCGTATGCACTGTATTCATGCATGCGTAGGCGAGCTGATATCTACAGCATAAGAACTATTTAGCTACAAGTTTAAAATTGTTAATAAAAAAAAAAAAAAAAAAAAAAAAAAAAAAAAAAAAAAAAAAAAAAAAAATGGCGGGTACCAAGAAGTCGCACCGCAAGTTAGTCATAGCTGTCTTCTTCATAATCTACGTTTATCGTTCCTCCCTTTGTCTACTCTCCCATTCTCCTTCCTGTGAGCTGTCCTCTGCTCCAGTCCTTCCTCCGTTGTCTTTTTCCAGAGTTCGACCTATGCAGCTGGTCTACCGCCGTCCTTCGCGCCAATCTCGTTTTAGGTCGCCCCCGCATCCCTACTTTCTCCTTCTCCTCCTCCTCTGCGGTGATGTAGAATCTAACCCGGGACCTCCAGCGGTTGAAATAGTTAAGTGTGTCTGTGGCTCTAACCTCGACTCCGGTAGCATGATAGAGTGCGAATCTTGCAGCTGCTGGAGCCACTGTAAATGCGTTGGTGTACCCAAACATGTTGCTCCCACTTTCCCCTTTGTCTGTCCCCACTGCATTAAAGCTTCTTCTCTTACCCTTTCTTCCCTCAATTCTCGTATCTCTGCTCTTGAATCTACCTTCGCCAACTTGATCCACTCTCTCTCCTCTCCTCTTCCACCTCCTCGTCCTCCGGCATCACCAACGATTCCTGCCCCCTCTTCTTGTACTGTCTCTCCTCTACCCTCTTCTTCAAATTCTTCTTTTTTGTCCAAGCGCCGTCAAAATCCAAAACCTCCCTTCCCTTGCATACCTCCAACCCCACCTCCTTCCTCCCAACGTCCTCGCTCACCTCTTTTACCCACTCCTCCTCATCCTGTGTCTCTACCTCACCCCCCTCCAACATCACGGCTTCGTGCTCTACCTCCTCATCTACATCCTCCCTCCCAATCTCCTCTATTTCCCCCTCCCTCTCACCCTCCTGTCTCCCAACCTCCTCCAATATCACTCCCAGCTCCACCTCTTCGATTACCACTTTCCTCCCGACCTCCTCTCTTACCCACTCCTTCTCATCTCTGTCTAAACCCTCAATCTCCTTTTCACTCACTCCCTCTCATCCATCCTCCTCCAATCCCCCCTCGTCTTCATCCTCAACCTCCTCCTATCCTTCCCTATTGCCCAACACAACCTCTCCCTCGCACTCAATCTCATCCTCCTCCTCTCCCTCTTCTACCCACTCTCCCTCTCCCCGACCTTCCTCTTCCCTCCCCACCCCCTATTTTTCCTCAGTCTCAACCTCTTTACCCCTCTCTATCTCCCCAGCTCCCTCCTCTTCAATCTATTCCGTGTTCCCTCCTCTCTCCTCCATCTCAACCACCGCCACTCTTCCCCTCCCCTCCTCATCAACTATGTCGCCTCCCTCCACCCTCTCTCCCTCCGCCTTCCCTCCTCCCACTTCCTCCCCCTCTCCATCCTCGTCATCTCAATCCTCTTCTACTACCTCTTTTTCACTCTCTAATCGTTCCTCTTTTCCGCCTACTCCATTCCCCTCAGCTGTCTCATCAGCCTCACTTCCCCAATCCTCCTCCTCCTCCTCAAGTCCTCAATTAAAAATCTACTTCTTCAATGCTCGTAGTCTCTTCCCTAAAATTGATGACCTCCGCCTTTTATGCACTTCCCTCTCGCCTGATGTTATTGGTGTTTCTGAGTCATGGCTATCCCCTGAAATTCTTGATCCCGAGCTAAGCATTCCTAACTATCTTCTCTTCCGCTGTGATCGCAACCGTCATGGCGGAGGTGTTGCAACTTTTATTCACTCATCTTTTTCTCCTTCTCTGGTCTCTATCCCTGCAAATGAGTCTGAGTTCTTACTTTGTTCTCTTTTTTTCAACCATCGTCGCCTCTTCATTGGTAATTTCTATCGTCCGCCCTCTTCTTCCACTGCTTTATCTTCATTCATTTCCTTAATCTCTTCTCTTCCCTCCTCCACAATTTCCAACTTACTCATTGTAGGTGACTTTAACATTAATTTTTCTAAGGCCTCCTCCTCTGAAAGCCCTCTGCTCTCTGATTTAAAATCCTTTGCTGCCTCCTATTCTCTCTCTCAAATTATTTCAAATCCCACTCATTTCTCCCCATCAGGTTCTCCCTCAACTATTGATCTAGCTTTTGTTCCATCTTCCTTCTCTTCTTCCCACACTATTCTTCCTCCTGTCTCCTCTTCTGACCACCTCTCCATTCTTCTATCCACTAGCCTACCCTCTTCATGCCATAAAACTCCTCCTTTCCGTTACAAACGAAAAGTCTGGATTTACAAAAAAGCTAACATAGATTTAATGAACACTCTCTTATCTGAGGTCCCCTGGACTTCTCTCCTCTCTTCCTCCGACATTGACGAATGCTGGTCTGCTTTCAAATCAAAGTTCCTAGACATTATGTCTCTATGTATTCCCACAAAACTAATCTCTCCTTCTCCTCTCCCTCCTTGGCTCCCTAAATCCCTCCTTCCAAAAATTCGTCGCCGTCAAGCTCTCTTCCGCCGCTCTAAATCTTCCCCAAGCCTCCTTCCTTTATACCGTTCACTCCGAAATTCTATTTCTTCTTCTATAAAACAGTCTAAAAAATCCTACTTTAATCAACTCTCTTCCTCTCCCGATAAATTCTGGTCCTTCGTAAAATCTCTTCGCAAGTCTCCTTCTACTGTCCCTCCCCTCTTGTCCAATGGCTCTCTCCTCACTTCTGATTCCGACAAGTCTCACTGTCTAAATTCTTTCTTTGCTTCTTGTTTTAATTCTTCAGCTAACCCTCTTAATCCAATCCCTCCTTTCTCCTGTCCTCCTCTTGATCATACTTTCTTGTGCACTGAAGATACTGTTCTAAAGTTAATCATGTCTCTCCCCTCCAAAACTGCCTCTGGTCCTGATTCTATTTCCTCTTTTATGCTTAAATCCTCTGCTCATTCTATCTCTCTCCCTCTCTCTATTTTATTCAACCTTTCCATCTCCTCCGGTCTTGTCCCCCTTGACTGGAAAATCTCCTCTATTGTCCCCATTCCTAAATCCTCTCCTCCTTCATCCTCACCCTCTAACTATCGTCCCATCTCTCTCCTCTCTTTAGTTAATAAACTCCTTGAAAAACACATCCATTCTATCCTTCTTGATTTCTCTCTCTCTAATAATTTAATTTCTCCTCTTCAATTTGGTTTTGTTCCCCACAGATCTACTACCAATGCTCTTCTCTACTCTACTCATTCCATACACTCTCTCCTTGAGTCAAACTCCTCTGTTTGTGGTGTATTCCTAGACCTAAAGAAAGCCTTTGACTCTGTCCCTCATCAACCTCTGCTTGACCTCCTCTCTTCTCAAAACTTTCCTCCTCTCCTGTTAAACTGGCTGCATTCCTACCTTCTCAACAGGTCTCAGTCTGTCCGTCTCAATGGCTCCTCCTCTTCTTCTCAATCTGTCCTCTCTGGCGTTCCACAAGGCTCAATTCTTGGTCCTCTGCTCTTCATATTATATGTAAATGGAATCACTCATCTTTCCCTCTCACTCAATTGCCACCTCATCCTCTATGCTGACGATATATTTATCTTTAAACCTGTTAACTCCTCTCATGATTTTTATAACCTCCAATCAGACCTCTCTTCTGTTTCTTCTTGGCTCTCTTCTAATTTTCTTTTCCTTAACCCCTCTAAGTGTAAATATATGTTCTTTCAACGCTCTAACTCCTCTTTTGTTAATTCTCTCCCTCCTCTGCTTATCTCTGACTCCCCTATTGACCGTGTTTATTTTTTTAAGTATCTAGGTGTTTTTCTCACTCCGTCTCTTTCTTTCTCCATGCACATTTCTCACATTTGTAAAAAGTCCCGCAAAGTATTAGGTTTAATTTTCAGACATTTTTATCGTTTTTCTTCTTCCTCTTCTATTATTCGTTTATATTTTTCATTAGTCCGTCCAATTCTCGAATACTGCTCTCCTGTCTGGTCTCCTTCCTCTTCCACACTGTCTTATAAACTAGAATCTGTCCAGTCTTTTGCTTTAAATCTCGCTTCTAAATTCGATTCCGACTCTATTGCCTCTATTTCTTCTTCTCATCACATTTCTAGTCTCTCTTCTCGCCGCAAAATTTCAAGTATAAAATCTCTCTTTAAAATTTCCCACAACCCTTCTCACTTTCCTTGCTCCTCTATTCTCATAAAATACCCCCGTCCTCCCTACCCCATTCGCTCCTATGACCCTAACAACTTCCTTCCTATTTTTTCCCGCTCCAGTTCCTTCTCTAAATCCTATTTTCCCTCTGCAATTCTTCTATGGAACTCTCTCGACTCTTCTATCAAGTCTTCTCTCTCTCTGTCCAGTTTTTCTTTTCAAGTCTGTAGACATATTAACAATACCCCACCATAATAAATTATTGTTAACACTACCATAATTTATAATAGTCGTATTTTATTACTATTTTATTAATTTTTGCTGCTCTCTATTAGCCACTGGCTATTGAGCTTTATGTTTGCCATAAAAAAAAAAAAAAAAAAAAAAAAAAAAATAATAAAGAAAAACCATCAACAACAGGAAAACCAAACCAATGGTAGAAACAAAGATGGCACAGTAATTGCATGATATTGAACTGTACTTAACTGAAAAAGAAAAAAGGACACAAACAAGAAAATAAAACGATTTCTATCGAAATCAAAAGGATGTAGGGTTGTGAAATCTACCACTGGTCAACAATGTAAACTAACAAGGAACAAGCATGGAATGGTAACACGATTGACTTGCTAACAGACCATAGATCCCTACATCAGTGGCTGTACATAAGCTGTCACAAGCTGAATGCACGTCAGGTGTCAGTCAACAGCAACAAGCTAAGCTGAACTAGCTATAGTCAACTACAGCAGCCACTGATGTAGGGATCTATGGTCTGTTAGCAAGTCAATCGTGTTACCATTCCATGCTTGTTCCTTGTTAGTTCAAGTTACATTGTTGACCAGTGGTAGATTTCACAACCCTACATCCTTTTGATTTCGATAGAAATCGTTTTATTTTCTTTGTGTTTATGTTCACCTGAGATTCTCCATCTGGTCCCATGTTGATAGTCCAATCACGCCACCTTGAGGATGTAGTTCACGCTCTCTACTAATATCAGTGTATAGTGGAGAGTCTCTACTACATGGATCAATAGGTAGCCACTACAGAAACAATGATACAATCATGAGTTACTAAAATAATGTGTTCTCTCAACTCACATTGATAGGGAACAGTTTGTCACATTCCACTGATGGTTTCCTAGCAACAGACAAGTGAATGGGCTCTCCCTTTAACAAGCACCTGTACAACGGCAGAATTACTAGCTAGACTGATACTTACTATGTGAACTTTACCTTCTAATGTCCTTGAATGCAATGAGCTCATTCTTCCCATCAAGATAAGACTCCTCACCCGATACTTGCAGTGTGTACTTATCAATACTAGAGGCATCGAAAAAATTTAACTTCAAGCATGAATAAAAATCACTTACTCATCTTCCACTAGCTGGCAGGCAAGCATTAATGCAAACACATCTCTCAGTACACTGCAGGCATACTGGGTAACTGTGGAGAGATAAATTTATCGTTATCCACATCTCATTGAGTAACTTACCTTTGACCTTTTTTACAATTGAGAAGCTTGTCCCATGGTGAAACGTGATTTCAACTTTGTTGTCAGTGGGTATCTAGTGAAGGGTGTGGTTAGTTATTAATAGTTATATTGTAGCTCAGTAAACCTTCAGTGTCAGAACTCATGGAGCATCAGAATATTCAATTTCCATCGACAGAGCGTAGCTGTCTGCATCTCGCCCATGAACAACCTCAGTCATGTAGCTGTATTGCATGTATTGCATGTATTACATCAATAGGACTCAGCAAACTTTAAACTTATTATACAAATAATTTAGGCAGCCAAGTAAGCTGTTTATGCAACTAAATCTCTTTCAAAAACGTTTCAATGGTTTTTACGTACATGTACGTATAGTGAAAAACTATAGTACTAGCACATTTCATGGTTGCTAATGAATGCCTGACTTTATGTCTGCCTATTTGGCCTCCGTAATAAGTAGGCATGCTGTTTGTGCTTTTTCTAACCTTTGCAGTGTTCTTCTAGCCCACTGGAACTGTGGTCTGTCTTGAGGACTAATGGCTGCTAGCTTGCTGATGTCAGCTTGTTTGTAGTGTCTCACGTCCTCATCCAGTAACACACCTGTTAGACTGCACAACCTGTGGAGAGTGGGGAGTTCCTGTGAAGGAGAGGGAGATAGTGATGGTGACAGTAGTAATGGTGATAGTAGTGATGGTGATAGTGGTGATGGTGATGGTAATGGTGATAGTAGTGATGGTGATAGCAGTGAGGGTGATAGTAGAGAGAAGCAAAGGCACAATTCACAAAGTCACTTACCCAGGTGTGCTCCTTCTGCTCAGCACGCAAGTGTGTCACTTTATCATTCTGTGACCAGCTCTTGTAGATAGCAGTTTGAAAACTGAACAACATCAATAGTTAAGTAAACATAATTATGTGAACTAAACCACATAATTTATATAGAAAATCGCTACTCACAAAAAGCCATATATAGTTGCCTATTAAAGGAGAATGTCTATCTATGCATGCAATAAATTAAGTTTACAATCCGTGCATAATCTTGGGAGGAGGATCTTTGAGGTAAAGGTGATGGTATCATAGAGTAAATGATGTATTACATGTGGATACAGGAATTGTTGATCGCTGAATAGCTCAAACACTCGTCCATCCAGTTGATAAGTGAGCACCAGCTCAGAATGGTCCAGAGAAGAGAGAGCTCGGTTATGCATTCTGTTGGCAAATAAATCAGTCAACCTACTATCATGAGCACACAAAGAAGCATGCAATGTCAAATGTCAAAGCAGTCTGTTATTGTGATTGTTTTACTACAAATTTGTTATTTCTATAACTCACTTTAACTTCATCAAAGCCGCCTCTCTTATCATTCCAATAGTATGGAACTCTATGTAGACCAATTAAAACACAATAAAATTTTCCATATTATGTAGTAATGAAATAAATACCTCTGCACTCTATTTCTACTACTGGATTGTCGTCCATATGCACCTGGAGTGTACTTATCTGAAGAGAAAAGAGAAAGAGAAGAAAGAGAAAGTGTGTGTGTGTGATAGAGAGAGGGGGTGAGGGTGAGGGAGTGGGAGGAAGAGAGAGAGAGAAAGAGAGAGAGAGAGTGAGAGAGAGAGGAGAGAAAAAGAGTGTATGTTGAAAAGATCCATAGTCTCACCTGAAGACTGTAAGACAGCTCTGGTATACTGTCACTTTGTGATGGAGTCTGTCTCCTCCTCTTCAGAGTGCTAGCATCTGTTCTCTTCTGCCTTACCAGCTTCGGCTTCGACAATATCTGTAAAGGCAATCCCATATACAGTAACAACGAAATTGCATGTAAAATCATTTTTTTGCCTGCACGAGTAAAATTTACTCAGCACTTAATAATTCTTTTATCTACCTCAGAGCTACGAGAGAGGTCTGCTAATTTTGATGAGGTTGGTATTACGGTCATTCTTCTCTTGCTAGTATGTCTCGTCTCGTGCTGCCTCAGCATCTGAGTCTCATCCAGGGACCTGTATCTCTCTCTTCTGGAGGAACCACTCATCTTGAGATCAGTCCTTCTGAGCATGTTCCTCGGCAATGTAGTGATTTCATCATCATCATCAACCTCCCCTTCGTTGATCATAGCAAAGGCGTCTGTGATTGAGAAATCTCCCCTGCAAGTTATTTGCTCAGTCGGACTAGTACTGATGCAACTGTGACCATAAACATGTCATAAAAATAATACTGAATAACCGATACTCCTGCTCACCCTTTCATCAAAATCAAAGTCGGAATCTGCTTCTTCCTCCACATGTCAGTGATGTATCTGATGTCTATTGGGCTTTGCTGGAGACTGATTTCTTCTCCCTAAAATAAACAGGAGAATCACAATAATAGAGGGAAAGTAGTGATTTGACTTACGTGTAAGTTACCTGCTTGACAACTAAGACCAGCTGCATCACCAAATCCAGTCCACTATAAGAGAAAATAGTTACTTTTATATGTTGGTACGAACGCAAAATTAATTGTACAAACGCAAACTCACTTTCTCTTTGACGATCGAGAGCAGTGTTTCGTTTTGTGCCTGCACCTCGAGCTCTTTCTTCATGTCCCAGACGCCATTGCACCGCTCGTACAGTTTGAGAAAGATGCGAGATCTGTAAACAGACAGTTTTGAGCTGATAGAAAATCGATAGTTTCTTACTCTTTCGGACCAATCGCGCCCGCCATGATGCTTGATTGAGAGAGACATGCTTCGTTGAGCGATAGTCTCGGGTTTTTATAAGCTAGCTCGCTGAAGGGGTGGGGCTGCAGTCAAGGCGTAAACAAAGGCGTGGCTTATAGGGTTGCATGTGACGTCAAAAACATTACGTAATTTACTTCCGGGTGGCAAAAATTGCTTGATCTCAATGAAAATGTACAGTAAATTCAACACTTTGAGCGTGCGCTGGACGCGTACGCAAGGTCGAGGAGCCGCGTTAAGGATTCCATGAGCTAGCTATAGCTGCCTGCTAGTCTATAAGTAGCCAAAGTGCGTTTAAAACGCATCCCACTAATTTTTTTTGAGTAGTTGCTAGCGTCTTCTTAAGCTTACACATCATTTCTGGTAGCTGCAGATAGCTTGTGGCTGCCATAAAACAGCTTCTCGATCTTGCGTACGCGTCCAGTGCACGCTCAATGTGTTGAATTTACTGTACATTTTCATCGCAATTTCTGCCACCCGGAAGTAACGTGACGTCATATAAATGACGTAATTGCAACCGCAATATTGTCCACGGCATGGTTGATTCAACCATAGATACAATATACTCACAGGGATTAGCAACGGGCAGGAATTTCAACTACATCCGCGTTACGGGTTAAATTTTCAACGTGTTAGAGCACAGCGTGCGAAGAGTAGGGCCCGCCAAATAGCATGGCTTGACTAATCGCGTGTGTGAGTAGGACTGCTGTAGCGCGAAGGCAGGAAAATTGTCAGTACAACGAAGGATTCAAAGCACGAGAAAGCCAATGTTAAAAGCAAGATCTTCTTTCAGCACAGTTGGTTCCATAGAACAGCCTTTCTTCTCGAGGATAAACTGAAAACAAGATCAGCCAGAGTGTATCTATTGTCAGAAGAGGTACACAAAGACCCGTACCGTAGGGCTGAACGGCTTAGTTTGTCTAGTGTGATAGCGCTGCACCGTGTGAGATCGAGAATAGAAAATGCGCTATTTCCACGAGGACATGTACGAACTAACATGTTATCAGCAAAGAATGGACCGAAGCACAACCAAAAACTAGTAACAGGTACACAACCACTTTTCAGCAGAGTAAACAAACTGTTTGTTAGCGTTTTACAACGATTGTCCTGCAACCTACAACCGATTCGCCGGTTAGCGATCAAAACGAAACAGTACTCAAGTCGCCTTTACTATCAAAGTGTATGAAGAACGCACTAGTCAATCACCAGAGCTCGACAACGTGCCGTGCCAGTGACTCTTCTTAGCACGGTCGTCAAGAGCTAGCTTAGCAACGAGCTCGTTGCAAGGCAACGTTTAATTTTTAACCCGTAACGAGGATGTAAATCAGCTCGTAATACAAAATGTATTGGCGTTGCTAATCCCTGTTGGTATACTGTATCTATGATTTAACGTAAACTAGCAATTGTTCATTATATCCGACCCTTTATAAGGCTAGCCATACTCACCTGAGACAATGCATAAAAGACCCAAAATTTTGAGAGACATCATAGAAATGAAGCGTACGTTGAAGCGATTGTAACAAGAGATATGTAGCTGCTCAAGCTATCTTATACTGGTAAATGATACTGATATCAATGTCATCACTAAGACTGAAAGCACAAACGATAACTGTTAGTAAACTAA
This sequence comes from Haliclona indistincta, assembly GCA_964017065.1. NCBI lineage: Eukaryota > Metazoa > Porifera > Demospongiae > Haplosclerida > Chalinidae > Haliclona > Haliclona indistincta. Next base: position 7,830,442 of record OZ024789.1, read on the forward strand.
GCACAATGCACTCAGCTGGGATGCCGCACAACATTTAGTAAACATGCATTGCACGTGTCTTCAATTCTTAGTGTGCATGCTACATCATCTGTTGTGACCTGCCATGTGAGTCGTACCTCATTGTGGCTTACAATCCAGAAGCAACCTATACTAACTGTTAAACTGAGATTTCAGGCTGGGCAACGCATTACTTAAACCTATCCAGTGATGTCAAACAAACTTTTAACTTTTGATGTAGGGGTTTTCAACCTGAAAATTATCATGATCATAAAAATTAGTTAATTATTTGATCTATTTTAGTTTAATGTTGCTCTAGCCTCGTACCTAGGCGCTAGTGAGGAGAAGAAATAAGCGCCTGGTATCTACTGCACACGCATGCGCTAAATATCCGTTTATTTTACTGTAAAATATTCCGATTATGACACGAAAACGTGGTAGCGGTTATTCAGACCACGCCTCCATTATTAAGCTTATAAACAACTAAGTAGCAACTCGATCGTCAGCTCTAGCTCTGGATTCGACAAATAACTTTGTGGTGAGCGTGCATACGCAATAGTAGGCTTAATCGCGTCAATTCACACCGCTCTTGTCAATCAATGTCGCTCGTTTCCGCTACCAGGAGCACCCAGTTGTTAAATTGTACTTCTGCTCTTGTGCTAGAGCTTCAAGAAAAGGCGCTAGAATACAGTCATGACAGTAGATTGCAAACAGGAGAGCTTCACGAACTGCTAAGAAACTGATGAATATTCATCACGTACTACAAACGTGTACGATGATAACCGGCGGCGGTGGAATTCCACCGCTAGTCGCGCATGCGTATGCAGTGTATACCAGGCGCTTCTTATCTTTCTGCCTTCGCTCCTCCCCCTTTTAGCGCCTGGGTCCGGGTACGAGGCTAATGTTGCTCATACCAGCTTGTACCCAGGCTAATGTTGATCATTGACTATTTTCGCTTGGTTTGAGGGTATTATGCTGTATGAACAATCTTAGTGCAGTAACAGTACTACAATATAGCTGTTATGATCATGCAGCTTTCAAATTGACAAAAAGTAAATTATAGTGGAAAAATTATTATAGCTGCACACTTTTACAATGCTTTTTGTAGAACTACCGGCTAGTACATGTACACAATAGTTATATACGTGAATAGTTATGTACACTCTTTTTATAGTATTTGAATTTATAGTCAAGCATAGTAAATTGACTCCGGCAGTCTTGAAATGCACACTCATTCTTTATTTACGGGGAGGCTGGAATGGGGAAGAGCTAGCTTTCTATGTCTTGTTGCAAGTAGCATAGTATGAAGGAAGAGGTGCTTCTGTGAACAAGAGACCAGTAGCAGCTGATGCTGGGGGTGGACGTTGTGGTATCGGTGTTGGGTATCGTTGGGCGGATGCTATAATATTGCTTGTATACCATTTGAAATAATACCAACGGCATATCGATACTAGTATTCCAAACACCAATACCACTACAATTAGACCAATAGATAAGAAAACTATTGCTAGAATAGGAGGAGCTGATGTTGGATCAGTTATTGGATAATTAGTAAATGGATAATCAGTATATGGATCATCAGTATATGGATCATCAGTATATGGATCATCTGTTGGAAAATCAGTAAATGGCGGAAAAGTTGGAAAAGTAAATGGCGGAAAAGTCGGCCGAGTTCGACCAGTTGGATCAGTTGTATTACTAGTATTAGTTGGAAAAATTGGATCAGTTGAATTAGTTGAACCAGTTGAATTAGTTGGATCAGTTGAATCGGTTGGATCAGTTGAATCGGTTGGATCAGTTGAATCGGTTGGATCAGTTGTATTATTTGGAAAAGTTGGACCAGTTGAATTAGTAGGATCAGTTGGATTAGTTGAATCAGTGAATTGTCTTGAGATTCGCAGCTTGACTGATGGCGAGCTAGTGGTCTGGCCAACAGTAGTATCTATAGGCCTGCTGGCTATACCTAAAATTATTGTTAAACATGCTGTTTAGAGAGACCATAGATACCAAAGTGCTCTCTTTAATAATTTTTTTCTACAATTAAAAGAATACGTCGTAGTTACGTATGGTAGGGTCCGCAATGAAAAATCGACTGTCACAGATTCAGCGGGATGGCGACTTAGTGTGTAGAGTTGCTTGGTACGGACATAGGACATAGAACGGATAGACATAGAAGCGCCAAGTCTTTCTTTTTTTGCAGGAAAGAATAAAACGCTAAAATTTAGGGGTGGAGCCTACGAATAGCTTATAAACTATTTTACATTCGAGTTACATTCGATGCACGCGATACAGTCTTGTTGTCAATAATGCACAGCATCGTGCTGTCACGATTTCAATCAATCATTCAAATCCAAATTTTAAAGTATTTCTTGGATTTGGTAAAAGGAAGCAAATGAACTTGATGAAACTTGGTGTCCAATTACATTGCTACCCTACTTGTACAGAAAGTGCATGAGGGTTGCTATTGGACGATGTACAAGAGCGCTAGAGACAAAAACTGTTATTGTGGCGTCTCGAAGACCCCGCCCACTTCCTAATTACGCCTTGAAAACGATGCAAAGGAGCTGTTGCGACCTCGAAGAGTGTTGAAATCGTGACAGCACGATCCTGTGCATTATTGACAACAAAACTGTATCGCGTGCATCGAATGTAACTCGAATAAAAAATAGTTTATAAGCACTTCGTAGGTTTCACCCGGCCTAATTATTAGCGTTTTATTTTTTTTCAGCAAAAAGGGAAGACTTGGGGCTTCTCTGTCGATCCGTACTATGTCCGTACCAAGTAACTCTACACATTGAGTCGCCATTCCGCTGAATCTGTGACAGTCGATTTTTTTCATTGCGGACCCTACGTATGGCGGCGGCCATTTGGCGACCTGAGCGCGCGCTGTGATTGGTCAGTGGAGGTCACGAAAATGCCGCCACTATAGCGTCCGGCATTACTCGCTAATTACGAAACGCAGTGAATCCTCTATCTCTACTTGCAGTGGAAGACTTTGATGCAGCGGATTAAAAAGGCGACAAAAGCAACTTTTAACTGATTTGTGGTAGTTTCTAGAGTCTGTTTGACTTTCGAGAAAAAATCTTCAATTGTAGTAAAATGCTAGCGTCATTATGCTTGTATCATAGAGCAATTTATAAAATTAATTACTAGTGAAATAAGGCTGCAATCCTTGTATGCTTACACAACACAAAACCTGTAATAACTAATTTTAATGGTAGCAGATATCCACTAGTATAAGGCAGATAGCTATTAAAATGCTGGATGCAGTACCTATTATGTACATACTTTCACAGATGTTTTAGTCTTGCAGATGTCTATATACTCTAAACAGTTCACGTAGTCATTGGATTCATCCGTGCCGGATGTGAGCCCGCAAAAATACAAGTGGCCATGGTAATACATTATTTAGCCATGCTCACCTGAGACAATGCATAAAAGACCCAAAATTTTGAGAAACATCATAGAAATGAAGCATACGTTGAAGCGATTGTAACAAGAGATATGTAGCTGCTCAAGCTATCTTATACTGGTAAATGATACTGATATCCCATAATTCTATGTCATCACTGAGACTGAAAGCACAAATGAGTACACAAAGCACAAAAGATCACTGTTGGTAAAGAAAGCACAAACGATAACTGTTAGTAAACAAGCCACAAATGCCCTCACTGGGATGCCACACAACAGTAAACATGCATTGTATGTGTCTTCAATTCTTAGTCCACCACATCATCTGTTGTGACCTGCGCTGTGCATGGGTCGTACCTCATTGTGGTTTACAATCCAGAAGCTTATGAACCTAACTGTTAAACTTAGATTTCAGGCTGGGCAACACTTTAAAAATTAATGACACCCCCTTAGGGTTGTCAAACCAAATTTTAGCTTTATAGATATTGCATTTGATAGGGTTTTTCAACCTGAAACTTATTATTATCACGAAATTTCAAAGACTTTAATGTTTCTTTCAAAACCGCCAATTAAGAAAACATGATCAAAAGTTTCCATGGTAACAGGAGTGTTGTCACGACAATCATTGGGGCGTCATTTTTAAATGGTTGTACCAACACCCTAGAGTGTTCCACTGTCATTTCATTTTTAACACAATTATAATTATAGACTGAAGCTGTCCTGCCTCCTGCTGGAGACCTATCTATATGTACACTGTACGTAGCTGCTAGCACTTTCTTGCTAAAGTAAGTTAAGTGACGTCTTGCTGGAGGTCAGTGGACGTCTTGTTGTTGAAGAACATTGTTCACATCTTTTGCTATTCTACTGTGTGAAGGTGTGCATGGCTTCGAGATTTGAGACCTGCGCATTGTCAAGAAGACCATGCATGGTCTTCTCAATGGATGACTCTCGTGGTTTAATGATTGACTACTTTCTTTGAAGAGAAGCACTTTTTATGTTAGTGAATGAGAAATGAGGAACTTGTAAAGATGGAGTTGACGGAGCTGAGACTGAGAACTGCATGACCTTGATAATACCAGCGGCACTATAATTATTATACATGTTGGATTTGAGACCAATCGATCTACTCAACGTTTGCTTGTAATGCAATTTTTTTTGCTAAACAGTATGGTTTAAAACACAACCCTTGTCACACAACCCTTACCCTTATCCCACAACCCTTCTCACTTTCCTTGCTCCTCTATATTCTTACCAAATACCCCGTCCTCCCTACGCCATTCGTTCCCATGACCCCAACAGCTTTCTTCTTATTTTTTCCCATTCCAGTTCCTTCACTAAATTATTTTCCCCTCTACCATTCTTCTGTGGAACTCTCTTGACTCTTCTATGAAGTCTTCATTAGGAGTCCATAATCGACTGCGCCAACTCTTTGTAGGCGCGGTCGATTATGGACTCCTGGTCTTCACCTTCACTGTCCATTTTCTCTTCTAAAGTCTCTAGTTATATATTCAATCCTACTACACCCCATTTCATTAGTGACATTAGTGACTATGTTAATCATTAATTTATTCGTGTTTTATTTTTTTGCTCTCTATTAGCCACTGGCTATTGAGCGTGACTTCTCATAATAATCATAAAAAACAGCTTGATCTAATTCTGGCATTGATTATGATTATTTGCATCAATAATCGCTGGATTAGTAGCCTCTCATTTGTATTGCAATTAACTTACTGAGAAGGAATGGATTGATAAAGTAACTGAATCAATGCATGTCAATAATTTTGATCACCGCATGTAGTGCAGCCGGTTTGAGGGTATGTAGTACATCCTACAGGGTATAAGAATCTTAGTGCAGTGCTAAAATCTAGCTGTTACATAGTTACATTTATCACATCTGTTTAAAGCATAATTATACATTTTTAGTCTTGAAAATGTGTATTAGCTTCACAGCTGTTAACATATTATGTATATAACTGTACACAATAGCAATTGTTGAATAGTTATTTGCACTCTTTATTATGGTTCTTGGATTTTCTTTAATTGCGAGGACGAGGCTGGAATGGGGAGGAGCTAGCGTGATCTAGTACTGTTTAGTTAATGTTGCTTATAGCCTCGTTGCTCATAGACTATTTTCGCTTAGTTTGAGGGTATTATGCTGTATGAACAATCTTAGTGCAGTAACAGTGAAAGTTGAATGCTACAATTTAGCTGTTACATTTACCTATTATCACCCGGCTTTTAAACTGACAAAAAGTAAATTATAGCAGAAAAATAATTAGCTGCTCAGTTTTACAATGCATTCTGTAGTACAAGTACACAATAGTTATATAGGTGAATAATTATTGCACTCTTTATTATAGTTTTTGAATTTGTAGTCAAGGATGATAAATTGACTCTGTCTTGAGAGGTGCGCAAGTGCATCATTCTTTATTTACGGGAAGGCTGATATGGGGAGGAGCTAGCTTTCGATGTCCTGTTGCAAGTAGTAGCATTGTATGAAGGAAGAGGTGCTTCTGTGAACAAGAGACCAGTAGCAGCTGATGCTGGGGGTGGATGCCGTGATATCGGTGTTGGGTATGGTTGGGCGGATGCTATTGTATTCCATTTGAAATAATACCAGCGGCATATCTGTACTAGTGCTACAAACACTGTTATCCCTACAATCATACCAATAGATATCAAAACTATTAATAAAATAGGAGGAGATGATGTTGGATTAGTTATTGGATAATCAGTAGTCGGATCATAATATGTTGGAAAATGTGTAAATGGATGAAAAGTTGGAATAGTAATAAATGGAAAAGTCGGACGAGTTCGACCAGTTGGATCAGTTGTATTAGTTGTATTACTTGTATTAGTAGGAAAAGTTGGAAAAGTTGGATCAGTTGAATTAGTTGGATCAGTTGGATCAGTTATATCAGTTGAATCAGTTGGATCAGTTTTATTAGTTGTATTAGTTGGAAAAGTTCGATCAGTTGAATTAGTTGAATCATTTGGATCAGTGAATTGTCTTGAGATTCGCAGCTTGATTGATGGCGAACTAGTGGTCTCGCCGACAGTAGTATCTATAGGCCGGCTGGTTATACCTAAAATTGTTAAACATGCAGTATAGTGAGACCAAAGTGCTCTCGTTAATACTTTTTCTACAACTAAAAGAATGACCTCGGTTACGTCGTAGTTACGTATAGGGCGCCGGCGGCCATTTGGCGACCTGAGCGCGTGTTGTGATTGGTCAGTGTCAGCACTAGGTCACCAAAATGGCTGCCACTATAGCGTCAGTACCCCTGACTCGCAAATTACGAAACACCGTGAAAATCCTTTATGTCTACTGCAGTGCAAGACTTTGAAGTAGCGTATTAAAAAAGCAAATTTAAATTAGTGGTAGTTTCTTGAGTCTGTCTTGACTTTCGAGCAAAAATCTTCAATTGTAGCGTCCATTATTAGGGAGGCACGGTAGTGACTTCCTATGTAGGGATGAACGAGAAAACAAGATGGCGGCTACATACAATGTATTAGCGTTCAAACGCTGATATTTCGCCTGGTGATGAATTCTATACGTCCATAGACACTTAGATCTGCTATCTGGCGTTGCCCCATCTTACAGTAGCAAGGAGATTGCTCAAAATTGTTACTAAAGTGACGAACCTGGAAACGGTGAAAATCGACCTTCGTCATCTTCGTTTTCTTCTTCTTTCTTCAACTCGCCTAGCGCCTTTACGCGAGCAGTGCCGAGACCAAAACACCCACGAACAGTCGTGAAATTCTCTTGGCATGTGCCTTTTGAACTTAGTTTTTAGCGTAACGGCGATATAAATTCAGCGATTTCTCGATCGTGATCCATTGTCAGCTTAGTGTTAGACGCCATTATTGTGATTGCGCAATACGCACGTGACCAAGCAGTGGCTAGCGCACGTGACCAAGCAGCTAGAGTATCTCCGCGCCGTATGGATCAATATCACGGAGAACACATTACCCGGCATTTGTCTGGAGTCTTCGAAGAACGGTAAGCTCGTGTAGGATCGCCATTCTGCGCTTGTCAGATAATTATAACCGCCGTATAGGTCTACAAACAAGGGTGGGCGGGGCTCGTATGCAATGCATGCATGCGTAGGCGACTAGGCAGAGCTGATATGTCAATTTTAGCTACAAGTTTAAGAAAAGCCATCAACAACAGCAATACTAAACTAATGGTGGAAACAAAGACTTCTCAGTACATGCATGATATTGAACTGCACTCAGTTCACTGAATAAGAACGAAGGTCACAAACAAGTAAATTAAAAAGATTTATCAAAAGGATGTAGTGATGAAGAAATCTACCACTGGTTCACAATGTAAACCAACAAGGAACAAGCATGGAATGGTAACACGATTGACTTGCTAACAGACCATAGATCCCTACATCAGTGGCTGTACATATGATCAATATTTTGTCACAAACAGCTGAATTCAATTCAATTCAGTGCATGTCTGGTGTCAGTCAACAGTAACTAGCTGAACTAGCTATAGTCAGGCCACAGCAGCCACTGATGTAGGGATCTATGGTCTGTTAGCAAGTCAATCGTGTTACCATTCCATGCTTGTTCCTTGTTGGTTTACATTGTGAACCAGTGGTAGATTTCTTCATCACTACATCCTTTTGATTTCGATAGAAATCTTTTTAATTTACTTTACACATAGCTCCGGCGCGAACTCGCACGTCGTTCAGATTTCAGTGTTACGCCCACTGCAGATCATGTTTATTCCAATTGGTTGGCGAAAGCTGTTTCAAACTGCAATAACTGCGGCAAACAACGTTGTAGCGACAATCTGACTGCTGCTATCGTCGTTTCTACTATCCAGGAATCAATAAGACACTTTTTCAACTGGCTGACGTCGATTTTCGAAAACGCTCCGCTTTGCAACTCGCCGGGCGGCAAAGCAACGCACTTTTGAAAAAATACGACGTTCAACAGTCTTCTGGGTAGTAGAAAAGACGATAGCAGCAGTCAGATTGTCGCTACAACGTTGTTTGCGGCAGTTATTGCAGCTTGAAACAGCTTTTGCCAATCAAACATGATCTGCAGTGGGCGTAACATTGAAATCTGAACGACGTGCGAGTTAGCGCCGGAGCTATGTATAAGAGCAATTTATAAATAACTAGTGAAAATAACCTGCAATCATTGTATGCTTACACAACACAAAATCTGTAATAACTAATTTCAATGGTAGCAGATAGACACTAGTATAAGGCAGGTAGCTATTAAAATGCTGGATACAGTACATACATGTACATACTTGCACAGGTGTTTTAGTCATGCAGATGTCTACTCTAAACAGTTCACGTAGTCATTAGATCCATCTGTGATGCGGGCCCGCACAAAATACAATACATTGCTTAGCCATGCTCACCTGAGACAATGCATAAAAGACCCAAAATTTTGAGAAGCATCATAGAAATGAAGCGTACGTTGAAGCGATTGTAACAAGAGCAATGTAGCTGCTCAAGCTATCTTATACTGGTAAATGATACTGATATCCCATAATTCTTTGTCATCACTGAGACTGAAAGCACAAATGATAACTGTTAGTAAACAAAGCACAAACGATAACTGTTAGTAAACTAAGCACAAATGTCCTCATTTGGGATGCCGCACAACAGTAAACATGCATTGTATGTGTCTTCAATTCTTAGTCCACCACATCATCTGTTGTGACCATGGGTTGTATTTTATTGTGGCTTACAATCCAGAAGCTTATATTATATGAACCTAACTATTAAACTGAGATGTCAGGCCGGGCAGCACATTACTTAATGAAGAACGCATTTCACAAACCCTCGGCGTCTACGCTCCATAGACCATAGTTGGGGATTGCAGCATGGAGTTTACCACTAGTGCCAACCTGCTTAGCTTATAGGCTGTAGCTATATTGAAACTGCACTGCTAACTAGTTATGGCTTTCAGAAGGAGCTTTGCAGGCTTGCAGCTAAAGCCAACCTGCTGTGAAACTGTACTGGTAAACAGAAGACAGCAAAGTGCTGACCACAACGACAAGGTGTGTCAAGTAGGCGTGACCGTGAACACGAGTAGGTAGCCAGTGCTCTTGGTTTTGATAGGCTTTTTCTTGAGATGTCTACGCACCCCCAGAGCTGTCCTACAGTTTAGATGGAATCTACAAGTACCTAGGTAGTCAACTATAGGCGCTTTTGTCGTCAGAGAGGTCAAAGACGGCCGTCAAGGTGAGCCAGCCATACATAACTCGAGCACGAAAGCACTTTAGCAAAATCCACGAGTCACATTGCAAGCCATTGTCATGCTAAGCCTGTTCATACCTTTACCGAGTTTCAGAAGTGAGCGATGGTCTCTGCAGCTCATTGGACAGACAGAATGAACGAATGATTAGAATCACAAACCCTCGGCGTCTACGCTCCATAGACCATAGTTGGGGATTGCAGCAGGAGTTTACCACTAGTGCAAACCTGCTTAGCTTATAGGCTGTAGCTATATTGAAACTGCACTGCTAATTAGTTATGGCTTTCACATGGGCGTAGGAACAGGGGGGGCCACAGGGGCCAGGGCCCCCCTTATTTTTGAGCTTACCTATAGAGTTGTTCAGAAAGTACCCAGCAAGTCTGTTGCATTGCCAACGAGTCTCAGTTTAATACCTAGACCACTACACTATACACTGCCATGCGCTGCCATCAGTGCAGCTAATATAATTTCAAATTTTTTTATTCTAAATGTTAGACCTTTAAATAGAGAGCCACATGGCAGTTGGGAACGTTAACAGTATTAACGTTTGCATGTCGAAGATAGCCATAAAATCGCTGAAATAACGCCCCTTATGAATATTAATTAGCAAAATTTTTCGGCTCGCTCCGCTCGCCTAAATCTTGGGCCCCCCTGCTCAAAAAATCTTCCTACGCCACTGAATTCAGAAGGAGCTTTGCAGGCTTGCAGCTAAAGCAAACCTGCTTACTACTGAAACTGTACTGGTAAACAGAAGACAGCAAAGTGCTGACCACAAGGACAAGGTGTGTCAAGTGGGCGTGACCGTGAACACGAGTAGGTAGCCATTCCTCTTGGCTTTGATAGGCTTTTTCTTGAGATGTCTATGCACCCCCAGAGCTATCCTGAAGTTTTAATGGAATCTACAAGTACCTAGGTAGTCAGCTATGGGCACGTTTGTCGTCAGAGAGGTCCAAGATGGCCGTCAAGGTGAGCCAGCCATACATAACTCGAGAACGAAAGCACTTTAGCAAAATCCACGAGTCACATTGCAAGCCATTGTCGTGCTAAGCCTGTTCATACCTTTACCGAGTTTCAGAAGTGAGCGATGGTCTCTGCAGCTCGATGGACAGAACGAACGAACGAATGAACGAATGAACAGATTTCACGAAACCCTCGGCGTGTTGCACATTGTAGAGTTAGTTCCTTAGTTATGGTTTGCAGAAGGAGCTTTGCAGCTAAAGCCAACCTGCTTGCTACATGTATTGAAACTGCACTGCTAGCCAGAAGACAGCAAAGTGCTGACCACAACCGAGACAAGGTGTGTCAAGTGGGCGTGACCGTGAACACTGAGTAGGTAGCCATTGCTCTTGGCTTTGATAGGCTTTTTCTTGAGATGTCTACGCACCCCCAGAGCTGTCCTGCTGTTTAGATGGAATCTACAAGTACCTAGATAGTCATCTATGGGCGCGTTTGTAGTCAGAGAGGTCCAAGACGGCCGTCAAGGTGAGCCAGCCATACATAACTCGAGAACCAAAGCACTTTAGCAAAATCCACGAGTCACATTGCAAGCCATTGTCATGCTAAGCCTGTTTATACCTTTACCGAGTTTCAGAAGTGAGCGATGGTCTCTGCAGCTCGATGGACAGAACGAATGAACGAATGAACAGATTTCACGAAACCCTCGGCGTGTTGCACAATGTAGAGTTAGCTCCTTAGTTATAGTTTGCAGAAGGAGCGTTGCAGCTAAAGCCAACCTGTTTGCTATTGAAACTGCGCTTTTTAACCAGAAGACAGCAAAGTGCTGACCACAACCGAGACAAGGTGTGTCAAGTGGGCGTGACCGTGAACACTGACTAGCCATTGCTCTTGGCTTTTTCTTGAGATGTCTACGCACCCCCAGAGCTGTCCTGCAGTATAGATGGAATCTACAAGTACCTAGGTAGTCAACTATGGGCGCTTTTGTCGTCAGAGAGGTCAAAGACGGACGTCAAGGTGAGCCAGCTATAACTCGAGAACGAAAGCACTTTAGCAAAATCCACGAGTCACATTGCAAGCCATTGTCATGCTAAGCCTGTTCATACCATTACCGAGTTTCAGAAGTGAGCGATGGTCTCTGCAGCTCATTGGACAGAATGAACGAACGAACGACTGACAAACTGAGTACCGTAACCCTCGCGCATGCGCCGAGGGTTAATGAACGACAAACCAAGTACCGTAACCCTCGCGCATGCGCCGAGGGTTAATGAATGACAGAGCAAGTACCAAAGTTCAAAGTTTATTATTGTTGCCCTCTACGGGATAATAATGACAAAAACAAGAACTAAGTAAATGAAAAAAAAAAAAATATATAGAGTCAGTCTGTGAACTTTAGACATGAGATTTTCTCAGCAAGGTTAATAAGATCATGAAAGTTCTTGTTCTCCAGCCATTGTATTGTGGTCTCAGTGCTGTATTTTGACTCAGGTAGATGACTTGAAAACAGATGTTCATAATAGTTCGATGGAATTTTATCGCCACAATGAGGACATAGTCTCTCACCAAAGGTCGGTCTTGAAAGAGCATTAAAAAGCCCCTGCATTAGCTTAGTTCCACGAACACCAAGCTTAGTTCCACGAACACCAAGCTTAGTTCCACGAACACCCAACACCCAGTACCGTAACCCTCGCGCATGCGCCGAGGGTTAATGAATGAACGAACGAATGACAGAGCAAGTACCGTAACCCTCGCGCATGCGCCGAGGGTTAAAAATGACACCCCCTGGGGGTGTCAAACAAATTTTAGCTTTAGATATCACATTTGATAGGGTTTTACAACCTGAAACTTATTATGAACACAAAATTTCAAAGACTTTACCGTTTCTTTCAAAACTGCCATTTAAAGAAAACTAGATCAAAGTTTCCATGGTAACAGGAGTGTAGTCATGACAATCATTGGGCGTCATTTTTAAATGGTTATCAAGCTCAAAACACCCTAAAGATAGGGTGTAACGTGTGCATCAATAATCTTTGGATCAGTATAGCTCATTCAATGCAATTGACGAACTGAGAAGGAATGGAGTGATAAAGTAACTGAATCAACAATTAGGCATGTCAATAATTTGACTGCATGCTTGTGGCACAGCCATGCGGCCGCATGCAGACCGCGTGTAGTGCAGCAAGATACAGAATTAACAAGAAAATAAAAAGATTTCTAACGAAATCAAAAGGATGTAGGGATAAAGAAATCTGTTACTGGTCCACAATGTAAACCAACAAGGAGCAAGCATGGAATGGTAACACGATTGACTTGCTAACAGACCATAGATCCCTACATCAGTGGCTGTACATAACATTTTGACTATGCTATAATGATTTTGTCACAAGCTAAATTCAATTCAATGCATGTCAGGTGTCAGTCAATAGCAACTAACAGAACTGCTGTAGTCAGCCACTGATGTAGGGATCTATGGTCTGTTAGCAAGTCAATCGTGTTACCATTCCATGCTTGCTCCTTGTTGGTTTACATTGTGGACCAGTAACAGATTTCTTTATCCCTACATCCTTTTGATTTCGTTAGAAATCTTTTTATTTTCTTGTTTGTGTCCTTTTTTCTTTTACAGTGAGTTTCAAATTTTTGGTGCAGTTCGAATTCGTCAAGATAATGTATCTCTTTTTTGTTTCCATCATTGGTTTGGTTTGCTTTCTTGATAATTGCTTTTTAACTTGTAGCTCCTAAATACTGAAACAAGCTCATGCATTCATGCATGCTGAAGCCTGGATGCACAGCATACGAGCCCCGCCCACTCTGGTTTAGAATTTTCTGTATGGCTGTGATACTATCTGGAAAGCAGCAGAACGGTGATACTACACGAGCTTACTCTGTGAGTTGTTCTTCGAAGACTCCAGACGCCAATGCGCTCTCCATACGGCGATGCTCTACAAGTGTGTTTGGTCACGTGCGTATTACGTAATCACAATAATGGCGTCAAACACTTAGCTGACAACTGTTCGTGATCGTGAGCTCGTCAAATGTATATCGTCGTTTCGCTAAAATCTAAGTTCAAAAGGCACAAGGCAGGAGAATTTCACGACTGTTCGTGGGTGTTTTGGTCTCGACACTGCTCGCGTAAAGGCGCTAGGCAGTGGCGGATCTAGGGTAGATCTAGTCTAGCAGCTAACCCTCCCGCCTACTGATATAATTGGATGGACGGCGGAGAGGGTCTAGCAAACATTGCCATTCATAGTTTTCAACTGACCAATCAGATTCGTAATGAATATCATTTTCTCCCAGGAAGAAAATGATATTCATTCTTCGTGGCTTTGTTATTATTATAAACATGCAGCTGAACTAGAAGCAGTGTATACACGCGGTTGGAGGCAACGCCCAGCGCGGTTTACTTCATTATTATTCATTAAAAATCAATGAATGGCAATGTTTGCTAGACCCTCTCCGCCGTCCATCCAATTATCAGTAGGCGGGAGGGTTAGCTGCTAGACTAGGGTAGATCCAGAGGTGCGCGCGAGCCCCCCTTTGCGCTCAATAATAATATTCAAAGCTACATTACCTTATGAGGAATTTAGTTTACACAATCATAACTAGGGGTTTTCCCACATTCACCACGCGCAAGACCGCCTAAACTAACAAGGATTCAACCCTCTGCAGATTCAACGCAAAAGTAGGCTAGATTTTGACCGAAAGTGGGCGTGGTTTTCAAAAATTCGCGACGCGTAAGCGCGCCCATTCGATTAAGCACCCCCCATTCTCCATTCCTAGATCAGCCACTGCTACTAGGCGAGTTGAAGAAAGAAAGAAAGAAAGAAAGAAAGAAAGAAAGAAAGAAAGGAAGAAAGAAAGAAAGAAAGAAAGAAAGAAAGTGTAGCGTAGTGTCCGCACAGGTATGAGTATAGCAGAGATTATTGATTGGCAGAGTACAGGAATGATATGACTGACTAGTGTTTAAATAGAGTCAACACAATGGCATGTAAAATCAATAGACTGTCAGTCTGTCTCTACTTGTTGCCTTGTACACTCCTCTCCTTCTTATGATTTTGGAGGATATGTTAAACGGGAGGGAGGACGGCGGACTCGGCCGGAACGGCGAGGGGGAGGCACAGGACGTGGTGGTTCAGAGGGCCTGGGTCCAGCATCTGATTGCTCAACACTTGGAGATGGTGATGGAGTGGGTGGTGGAGTAGGTGTTTCAGTTCTAGTGTCTGCTGGACTCTCACTGCTGGGGTCTTGATCATCAACAGTAGGTTCTCTGTTCTTTGTGTCTTCCACGGGTGATAACGGTGTGGAACTAGCTGGAACAGGAGGGTAGAAAGGATCAGATGTACTATTGGATGACAGCAATAATTGATCCACGTGTCTCTTCCACTGCAACCCAGATTGTAATTTAACCACGTAAGATAGAGGTCCTGTCCTTTCTTCTATGATTCCAGGGAGCCATAGGGGTCCCGGGCGATAGTTTCGGGCAAGCACTGATTGACCTATGTGAAATTCTCGGAACTTGGAATGTTGGTCATGCTTCATCTTCTGCTGTGCTTGCTTGCGTACCACAGATTCCTCCAGATTTGGTCTTAGAATATCAAGTCGTGTGCGTAGGCTTCGTCCCATGAACAGTTCACTAGGAGCGGTGTTGGTTGTAGCATGAGGCGTGATCCTGTAACTGAGTAGGAATGACATCAGTTGCTGATGTTGATCTTGATCTGTCCTAGCACACTTGAGAGCATGTTTCAGAGTGCGTACGAATCTCTCGGCTGCACCATTAGTGGATGGGTGATAAGGAGCACTCTTGATATGCTTGATTCCGTTCTGCTTGAGGAAATCAGCAAACTCTGAGGAAGTAAACTGTGGTCCGTTATCCGAAACTAGTTGTTGGGGTAAACCATAAGTGGCGAACATCTCTCTCAGTACACGAATGGTAGCAGGTGCTGTTGTTGATGTCATAGTAGCAACCTCTGGCCACTTAGAGTGTGCGTCAACCACAACAAGCATCATCTTTCCATGGATAGGACCAGCGAAATCGATATGGATACGCTGCCAGGGCTGTGATGGCCATAACCATGGGTGTAGAGGAGCTACCGAGGGAGCATTTCTGAGAGAACTGCAGGCAGGACACGATTTGACTAAATCTTCAATTTCTTTGTCGAGCCCAGGCCACCAGGTGTAGCTTCTTGCGATAGCTTTCATTCTGGAGATTCCAGGATGTGAGGCATGTAGTTCTTCAAGCACCTTGTCTTGAAGGGTAGGTGGTACGATCACTCGAATTCCCCACAGTAGGCATCCTTCTTCTACAGTGAGTTCAAGACGTTTAGTCCAGTAGGGCTGAAGCTCGTCATGCGAGTGATGCTGGGGCCAGCCCACACGAGTGAAATGCAGGACTCTGCTGAGCACTGGATCATGTTGAGTAGCAAGAGCAATCTGCTTAGCCGTTACAGGTAGAGCAGCAATCTGATGAATGTTAAACACTGCAGAAATAGAGGAACAGTCAGACAGAGATGAATAGGATACTGGTAATCTGGATAGACAATCTGCATTCATGTGAGCAGAAGTTGGTCTGAACTTGATCTCGTACTGATAAGATGACAGAATCAGTGCCCATCTCTGCAGTCTTGCTGCTGCTAGTGTTGGAATACCATTCTTAGGACCCAATATAGTCGTCAGAGGCTTATGATCCGTGATCAGCTGGAAGGAGTGACCAAACAGGTACTGGTGGAATTTCTTGATTCCAAATATCAGAGACAACGCTTCCTTCTCCAACTGCGCATAGTTCTGCTCAGCTGATGTCAGAGTTCGTGAGGCATACGCCACTGGTCTCTGAGATGAGAGATGACTGCTCCCAGACCATAGGCAGAGGCATCACCTGCAAGGGTAAGAGGGAGTGATGAGTCATAATGTGTCAATACTGGAGCAGTAGACAATTTTTCCTTAGCGAGATTGAAAGCAGTGTCACACTCAGCAGACCATCTCCAGGGTTTTCCTTTCTGCAGTAGCTGATTTAGAGGACGTAAGAGGGTAGATAGGTTCGAGATGAACTTGCCGTAGTAATGCACCATGCCGAGAAATGAACGAAGTTCCTGGACATTGCGAGGCTTTGGTGCCTTCTTGATGGCTTCGATCTTCTGAGGAGTAGTGTGAAGTCCCTCTCGGTCAATTCGATGTCCAAGGAATTCGACAGACTCTTGCATGAAGGAGCATTTCTCTGCTTTCAGCTTGATACCATGATGTTGCAATCGCTTTAGGACTTCTTCAAGATTGCTGTAGTGTTCTTCATCAGTAGATCCTGTCAACAGGATGTCGTCAATATAGCAGATGACGCGAGGTAAACCTTGAAGAATGGTGTCCATAGTCTTCGGAAAAATGGCTGGAGCAGGGGCGATACCAAACGGCAACCTTGTGTAGCGGTAAAGTCCCTTATGAGTGTTAATTGTGACCAGTTTCCGACTCTCTTCATCCAGCAGCATCTGTTGATATGCATGCTTCAGATCGAGTTTAGTGAAGTGTTTTCCACCAACTAAAGCTGTGAATAATTCATCAGGCTTTGGAAGAGGGTACTGGTCTACTTGAAGATGAGAGTTTACAGTGACTTTGTAATCACCACAGATCCGAATCTTGCCATCTCCTTTCGGTACTGGAACGATAGGTGAGGCCCAGTCACTGTGGTCGACTTTCTCAATGATGCCATCACTCTCCAAACGATCCAGTTCTTGGCTCAAAGTGTCTCTCAGGGTAAATGGTACCGGTCGTGGCTTCTTGAACACTGGAGTGGTGTCGGGCTTGAGAGTTAGTTTAGCTTGATACTGTGTCATGGTTCCCATGCCTTCAGTGAAGACAAACTCATACTTTCGGAGGAGATCTTTTACTCTCTCTTCGCCATGACATCGAGAGACTAGCCCAATCGTCTTCCAGTCCAAGATGAGGTGCTTAAGCCAGTTTCTGCCTAGCAAGCTAGGTCCTTCTCCTGTGACAACAAACAAAGGTAAGGTATGTGTCTGCTGTTGATACCTGACTTCGACCTCTATCTGACCAGCCACTGACATACTCTGTCCAGTGTAAGTTCGTAGGGCTACCGAAGTTGGCTTTAGAGCAGAGGCGGTAGGTTTCTTCTGAGATCAACGACACTGCAGCTCCTGTATCCAGCTCCATGGCAGTTCTCTGACCATTTAGAGTAAGGTCCACAGTAATCGGATCAGCCTCAGCTCTCGAGTATCCAATGAGGAAGGTTGGTAGATCTTCTTCTCCACCCTCAGGTTTCTGGTCAACGTCTACGAAATTAGTTCTCTTCTTCTGTCTCCCTGCTGGCTGCTTTCTGTGAGGGGAATCTGACTTCTTTGAACGACATACTTTAGCAATGTGCCCTCTCTTTTTGCAAGCATGACAAACAGCATCTTTAAATCTGCACTCACCAGATAAATGGTTTGTTCCTCCGCACCGGTAGCAAGACTGTGACGACGGTGACGGGGTCACTCGTTGTATGGGCGCATCTCCATTTCCTTTCCACTGCTTGGTGTTTCGCTCAGCTGCCTCCATTCCTTCGGCAATCTCTACTGCTCGTTGGAAAGTGAGGTCCGCCTCGGTGAGAAGTTTCCTCTGTGTGGCTTCATTACGTAAGCCGCACACGAACCGGTCTCTGAGAGCGCGTTCGAGGAAGTCTCCAAAGTTACAGTGGGTCGACAGTCTTCTCAGTTCTGCTACATACTCAATAACAGATTCTCCGACCGCCTGGTTGCGTCGGTAGAAGTGGAAACACTCTGCGATAGTCACTCTCTTGGGTTTGAAATGATTATTTAGAGACGTCGTTATCTGTTCCAACGTCTTAGCGCTTGGTCTTGCGGGAGCCACGAGGTCACGCAGCAGACTGTAAGTCTTTCCACCAATGACGTTCAGGAGTATCGTCACCTTGTCAGCATCTTCTATCTTGTTTGCAGCAAAGAACAGTTCTACTCTTTCCAGATAGACGTCTATGTCCTCCGTTGCTGGATCAAATTTGTCCATATGACCAACGCTCTTGGCAGCCATCCTTAATCCTCGTCGCCAAATGTAGCGTAGTGTCCGCACAGGTATGAGTATAGCAGAGATTATTGATTGGCAGAGTACAGGAATGATATGACTGACTAGTGTTTAAATAGAGTCAACACAATGGCATGTAAAATCAATAGACTGTAATAGACTGTCAGTCTGTCTCTACTTGTTGCCTTGTACAGAAAGAAAGAAAGAAAGAAAGAAAGAAAGAAAGAAAGAAAGAAAGAAAGAAAGAAAGAAAGAAAGAAAGAAAGAAAGAAAGAAAGAAAGAAAGAAAGAAAGAAAGAAAGAAAGAAAGAAAGAAAGAAAGAAAGAAAGAAAGAAAGAAAGAAAGAAAGAAAGAAAGAAAGAAAGAAAGAAAGAAAGAAAGAAAGAAAGAAAGAAAGAAAGAAAGAAAGAAAGAAAGAAAGAAAGAAAGAAAGAAAGAAAGAAAGAAAGAAAGAAAGAAAGAAAGAAAGAAAGAAAGAAAGAAAGAAAGAAAGAAAGAAAGAAAGAAAGAAAGAAAGAAAGAAAGAAAGAAAGAAAGAAAGAAAGAAAGAAAGAAAGAAAGAAAGAAAGAAAGAAAGAAAGAAAGAAAGAAAGAAAGAAAGAAAGAAAGAAAGAAAGAAAGAAAGAAAGAAAGAAAGAAAGAAAGAAAGAAAGAAAGAAAGAAAGAAAGAAAGAAAGAAAGAAAGAAAGAAAGAAAGAAAGAAAGAAAGAAAGAAAGAAAGAAAGAAGAAAACTAAGATGACGAAACTCGATTTTTACCTTTTCCAGGTTCGTCACTTTAGTAACAATTTCGAGCAATCTCCTTGCTACTGTAAGATGGGGCAACGCCAGAGAGCAGATCTAAGTGTCTTTGGACGTATACAATTCATCACCGGCAGGCGAAATATCAGCGTTTGAACGCTAATACATTGTATGTAGCCGCCATCTTCTTTTCTCGTTCATCCCTACATAGGGAGTCACTACCGTGCCTCCCTAATTAATTTTTATTATTGTTTGAAAGTTTTAAAAATATATTATTTCATGTTGCTCATAGATTAATTTTTGAGGGTATGTACATGTAGTACGTCCTACCGGGGTATAACAATCTATGCAGTGCTACAATCTAGTTGTTACATACATTTATCACATCTGTTTAAAGCATATACATTTTTAGTCTTGAAAATGTGTATTACATGTATATAGTTATTCGCACTCTTTACTACAGTTCTTGAATTTTTTTAATTGCGAGGACGAGGCTGGAATAGGGAGGAGCTAGCTTTTGATGTCTTGTTGCAAGTAGCATAGTATGAAGAAGGACGAGTTTCTGTAAACAAGAGACCGGTATCTGCTGATGCTGGAGGCGGATGCCGTGGTGTCGGTGTTGGGTGTGGTCGGGCGGATGCTAATATATTGCTTGTATACCATTGGATATAATAACAACGGCATATCGCTACTAGTATTCCAAACAATATGAATATAATAGCTGCAACAATAATGATCACTATTACTTCAGTAGGAGCAGTTGTGAATGTTACTGGATTATTTGGCGGGTCATCAGGAAATGGATCTTCAGTAAATGGATCATCAGGATCATCGGGACCTTCAATTTGAAAAGTTTGATCAGTTGTATCAGTTAGATCATTTGGAAGAATTGGATCAGTTGGAACAGTTGAATCCGTTGGATCAGTAGTTATAGGAAAGCTGACTGTACCTAAAATTGTTAAACAGGTTAGTAAGTCTAAAAGTTCTCACATTTGTTTCTATAACTATAGTAACAAAGACAATCACTAACTTGTAGTCATTTGTAGTACATGCAAACGTCATTATGCTTACATATAATTAGCTAGTGAAAATTGTATGCTTAGACAACACAAAACATGCAACAATTAATTTTAATGGTAGCAGACAGACGTTTAAAATTGCTAGTATAAGGCAGGTAGCTGTTAGAATGCTGGATGCAGTACTGTACCTGCATATACTTGCACAGGCTATCAAGTTAGACTAGTCATGACTCATTGCAGATGTTCGGTCTTAGTATTTCATCACTATCACGGGCATGCACATTGCACAATACAAGTAGAGGCAATGGTAATTACTTGGAGATGCTCACCTGAGACAATGCATAAGGGCCCCAAGATTTTGAGAAACATCATAGAAATGAAGCGTATATCGTACATGCGTTGAAGCGATTTTACCAAGAGATATCGATGTAGCTGTTCAAGCTATTGTTGCTAACAAAATTAATGATACTGATATTTTTTTATATATAAATCACGAGACTGCTACACTGCATAATTTAGTAAAGTGGTCTGTAAGCACAATAGGCTCATGCAAATAACTGTTAGTAAACTAAGCACAGATGCTCAGCTGGGATGCACAATATACTGTTAGTAAACATAGCCTCTTCAATTTCAATTCTTAGTCCACCACATCACCTGTTTTGACCACACCACCTGCAAAGACACATAATCTCAAATATACATATTTTTTCTAGGTAATTAAATTGCCTAAAGAGTAAGTATCACCAAAAATTTTTTCTTGAGTTTATTGCATGTTTTTGTAGGTATAGTTCCCTAAAAACTCCCTCCAAAGTTTTACTTCCAAAAAAGGGTTCAGAGACACTGTAGCACTCTGCAATACTAGCCTGCTGTACAACAGTACCATATAAACTGATCATCAAAATGCAGGATTTCAGCAGTGATGGTGAGTTTGACAGACTGTTAGATGCATCATGGTAAGTTCATTGTCAGCAAAATACAAATAACAACCTGCTGGCTGATGTATGATGGTTTTGTAATGTTCCTTCTATGCCAGCACGTGGGAGCTAGAGTGTGCTTGAATTCAGTATCACTGATGCCTCTGCTGAGCTAGAGTGTGACAGTATCTACAGTATAATGTAACTATAGAGAAAGAGTGTGAAACAAGTCTGGTTTTATCTTTCTGTTTGGTCTATATCAACAGTGCTGTCATTGATGGATTCTTACAAAGCTACCAATGACAGCACTATTAATAATCTTTATCAACACAAATGATTATTTTGTCTTTCAGACAGCTAGTACTGTCTTGTCATCTGGCAAAAAGTTTTTAATGTAAGTATTTAGTTCACTGACAATAATAAATTACACAAGGTAACAATGATCGATGGCAACAATCCATGAGGTGTGCTGCCGGCAATGATAGTGGCTTTAAGAATCCAAGAGTTGATATAGACCAAACAGAATCATAATAACAGACTTTTATACCATACTTCAATGTTTCTGACCAATCAGATTGCTCAAAACGAGGTGATTTATTTCACTTATTACACCTCCCAGTTCACTTATTACACCTCCAATTTCACTTATAGCACCGCAGAATGGACCCGTTGTGAACAAAACAGTTATACTGTCGTAGCTTGAAAAAAGATTTGATTCACGCACTTACACTTCGTAGTTAGCTTCTCCATGCTTAAGCGCTTCTAGTGAGACCCAAAGTAGCGCTTCTACACGGCTGGAAGATAGTAAACTGAAGCGTCGTCACTAACTTATGAATTCAAACGACGCGCTCTTACACGATCGTCGCTCGATGATGGAAACGGCGACACTACTGGCTTCTCGCAACAGTAGTCAGTAGAGGGCTTGTTTCAGTGCGTGGTAGTCTTGAGAAGCTTGCCTGAGGCGCAGTATGGTATAAATACCTTATACCAGAGATTATTAATACTACGTAACCGGGATAAGAAACTGTCAATCAAAATGTATTGCAAGTGGCATGGTGTACCCAGAGATTATTAATACTACGTAACCGGGATTAGCCTCGTACCCAGGCGCTAGAAGGGGGTGGAGCGAAGGGGGAGAAAAAACAGCGCCTGGTATATACTGCTTACGCATGCGCGACTAGCGGTGGAATTCCACCGCCGCCGGTTATCATCGTACACGTTTGTAGTACGTGATGAATATTCATCAGTTTTTTAGCAGTTCGTGAAGCTTTCCTGTTTGCAATCTGCTGTCATGACTGTATTCTAGCGGCTTTTCTTGAAGCTCTAGCACAAGAGCAGAAGTACAATTTAACAACTGGGTGCTCCTGGTAGCGGAAACGAGCGACATCGATTGACAAGAGCGGTATAAATGACGCGATTAAGCCTACTATTGGCGTATGCACGCTCACCACAAAGTTATTTGTCGAATCCAGAGCTAGAGCTGACGATCGAGTTGCTACTCAGTCAGTTGCTTGTAAGTTTAATAATGGAGGCGTGGTCTGAATAACCGCTACCACGTTTTCATGACATAATCGGAATATTTTACAGTAAAATAAACGGATATTTAGCGCATGCGTGTGCAGTAGATACCAGGCGCTTATTTTTTCTCCTCACTAGCGCCTGGGTACGAGGCTAAACCGGGATAAGAAACTGTGACAATCTTGTGTCACTATGCGCGTTTCGCTTGTAATGACGTAATTTGTTTATACCTTACAGTTGTTATGGTAACTACAACGTGCTCTCCGCCGACGGGACAAGTACCATGGCTGCTTCTGAGAGAGATTATAACGATGCAAGAACTGAAAAAGAAAACTAAAGTAGTCGAAAATGTGGTTTTGAGTGCGGAGAAAGTACTTCGTCTTCCTTTACCTGTTATTTTCAGGCGTTCGCCCTTCGCACTGTACAGAATGTAATATGCTTGCGTGATAGAGCACTCGGTGAGGCTAGCCGTTACTCATGCAAACCATAAAAGTAGAAGATTACAACTATGACATTTACACACACTAACAGTCCAAGTAGCATAAAAAACCATTAAAACTTGTACCAAATACGTAGGCTTTGCATGGATGTGTTCACAAAAACAGTACTAAAAACAGCTTGCTACGCCTCTAACTAACACAAAAGGCAATATTCAGACACAAAATTATGATATTTACATGACCTACTACCAGAACTTTATAGTACACTAGACAAAACTAGTAGAACACATCTCACAAAGCCATGGATGTGTTTACAAGCTGTTTTTACATCATACTCGGCCGTTTACCTTGTCTGAGATCCACCCCTGACTATACTGCAGACGAAGAACGTGGCGACTTTAGAGTTACTTGGTAAAGCTACGCAGAAACGCCTCCTTTCGTTACAAAAGGAAAGAACTATGAGTGTAAGAGTGGAAAAACTGTCAGTAGCTGCACACTCTATTACGTAAATTCTTTGCGTCATTTTCGAAACCATGGTCGAAACGCGAAACGCGCATGGCCATGGGTACACTCCGCGCAATACATTTTGATTGACAGTTTCTTATCCCGGTTACGTAGTATTAATAATCTCTGCTTATACCATAGATACAATATACTCACAGGGATTAGCAACGGACAGAAATTTCAACTACATCCGTGTTACGGGTTAAATTTCCAACGTGTTAGAGCACAGCGTGCGAAGAGTAGTGCCCGCCAAATAGCATGGCTTGACAAATCGCGTGTGTGGGTAGGACTGCTGTAACGCGAAGGCAGGAAAATTGTCAGTACAACGAAGGATTCAAAGCACGATAAAACCAATGTTAAAAGCAAGATCTTCTTTAAGCACAGTTATTCTCATAGAACGGCCTTTCTTCTCGAGGATAAACTGAAAACAAGATCAGCCAGAGTGTTTCTATTGTCAGAAGAGCTACAGAAAAACCCGTACCGTAGGGCTGAACGCCTTAGTCTGTCTAGTGCAACAGCGCTACACTGTGTGAGATCGAGAATAGAAAATGCGCTATTCTCACGAGGACATGTACGAACTAACATGTTATCAGCAAAGAATGGACTGAAGCACAACTAAAAACTAGCAACGGGTACAGAACCACTTTTCAACAGAGTAAACAAACTGTTTGTTAGCGTTTTACAACGCTCGACCTGAAACAAACAACCGCTTCGCCGGTTAGCGATCAAAACGAAACAGTACTCAAGTCGCCTTTACTATCAAAGTGTAGGCAGAACGTACTAGTCAATCACCAGAGCTCGACAACGTGCCGAGCCAGTGACTCTTTTTAGCACGGTCGTCAAGAGCTAGCTTAGCAACGAGCTCGTTGCAAGGCAACGGTTAATATTTAACCCTTTTAACTTCTTTTTTCAATCTTGCTTTAATTATTGTTCTTGTCCGCCTCTTAGCTGTCACGATTTACTGAATCTACCTCCCTCTGAATGTCCTGACGAATTGCTATGCTCTGAAGATGAGGTATTAGAACTGCTCTTGTCGATTGATATATCCAAAGCTAGTGGTTCCGATGGTATTTCTGGCTGCATGCTAAAGAGTACAGCTTGCACCATTGCTCCTGTCATCACAGAGCTCTTCAATCTTTCTATTAGATCTGGTATTGTTCCTTCAACGTGGAAACATTCTGCTATAGTTCCCATCCCCAAAGGTAAAGCTTTTAATGACCTGTCTAATTATCGTCTTGTCTCTCTCCTTTCAATCTGCTCTAAACTTCTTGAGCGTCACATTTCTTCTATTCTCATGGATTTTATTTTTGAGAATAACTTGTTAGATAGTAATCAATGGGGTTTCCTCCCTGGGAAATCAACCACAGCTGCTTTGTTGTCTGTTGTCCATGATTGGCACCTGCAATTGAATTCCAATACTGAGGTTTGTGCTGTCTTTTTTGATTTGCGCAAGGCCTTTGACTCTGTGCCACATCGCCCATTATTACAAAAACTTGAGAAGTTGGGTATCAATGAGTATCTGCTAAGTTGGATTACTAGTTACCTTTTTGAGAGAGAGCAGAAGGTCCTTGTTAGTGGAGAGGAGTCTTCTTCTCTTCCAGTTGTATCCGGGGTTCCCCAAGGCTCAGTCTTAGGCCCGTTATTATTTGTTATCTATGTTGATGGTATTTCCTCTGTAATCCTGGAGGAGGCCTCTGCAATTCTTTTTGCAGATGACATGGCTCTATATAGGCCAATTCATACTCCTTTAGACTATGAGTTACTCCAGAAAGATATTGATGCAATCACCCGCTGGATATCTGCTATTCACATGCAATTCAATGCTCAAAAGTGCAAATTTATGCTTTTTTCAAGAAAACGTAGCATTGATGCTCCTCCAGTTACTTTGTCTATTGATGGAATTCCCTTACAAAAAGCTGATGCCTATAAATACTTAGGGGTTTTTCTCACTTCAGATCTGAATTGGTCTTTCCACATTAATACAATTTGTTCCAAAACTAAAAAGCTTGTTGGTTTGTTTCATCGTAAGTTCTTTTCAGCCATGGATGTCAACAGTTGTATACTCTTATACAAAGCTTTTATAAGACCCAATCTTGAGTATGCCTGCCAGGTATGGGACCCGCACCTCAAGAAAGACATTACTGCCTTAGAGTCTGTCCAAAAATTTGCTCTTAGAGCCTGTACTAAAAGTTGGGATGCATCTTACGACCTACTTCTTTCTCAAACAAACTTGCCTTCTCTTCAAGATAGGAGGGCCCATCTAAAGATTTGTACCCTTTATAAAATTGTTTATTCAATGGTAGACTTCCCCGATGCTCCCATACGTTTCGATTCTAGTCCGTATTCAACTAGATCACACCATTCCCTGAGCATCGCCAGCTATCCTTCCAAATCTAATCAATTCTCCGGTTCTTTTTTTCCCTCTTCAACTAAACTCTGGAACAGTTTAAGTTATGATGTTGTTTCTTTATCTAACTTTTTGTCTTTTAAAAAATGTACCAAACCTTAATTTTTGTGCTGTGTGTTACTGTATACTTATAATTTTAGTGTAATTTTTTGTTATTTGGGGTGCATACCTCGTGTTAGCATTTTTTTGCTATTGTATGTATCCAGGCCTATGCCAAATATTAAAAAAAAAAAAAAAAAAAAAAAACCGTAACGAGGATGTAAATCAGCTCGTAATACAAAATGTATTGGCGTTGCTAATCCCTGTTGGTATACTGTATGTATTAGTTATTGCCCTCACGCGAGGGCAATAAATGATTTATTACATAGTTCATCTCTGTGAGCGCAATAACATCGCGAATTTTTCAAACTCGCAAAGACGCAACGGTCTGTTGCTATAGAAGACGCTACGCGCGGTCAATAACCTACATTAATGCCCTCGGATAGAGCAATCCGATTGGTGAAAGATGACGTACTATGTAATAACTATGCTTATACCATGAAACAGTCGGGCAATACGGGATTAAAATCACCTTGGAAACCGAAATAGACGCCCTCGCGCTTCGCGCTCGGGTCGTCTATACTATCGGTTTCCGCGGTGATTTAAATCCCGTATTGCCCTCCTTTTCATGGTATAACCTATTATGTTTCACACTCTTTCTCTATAGTTACATTATACTGTAGATACTGTCACACTCTAGCTCAGCAGAGGCATCAGTGATACTGAATTCAAGCACACTCTAGCTCCCACGTACGTGCTGGCATAGAAGGAACATTACAAAACCATCATACATCAGCCAGCAGGTTGTTATTTGTATTTTGCTGACAATGAACTTACCATGATGCATCTAACAGTCTGTCAAACTCACCATCACTGCTGAAATCCTGCATTTTGATGATCAGTTTATATGGTACTGTTGTAGGCTAGTATTGCAGAGTGCTACAGTGTCTCTGAACCCTTGTAACACTTCTAGACAATGTATTGGCACTCCATATTAGAGAAGACTCACTGTTACTTCTTAGGGAACTTGGTAAACGCTGTCTCCACTGCGGTCTGCATACATTACCAGCATTGCTACCGCGCAACAGGTTCCCCCATCTACGTCACGCGTAAGCCCCGCCCACCACAGGAAGTGTTTTAAAAGTGCTGTTTTTGGCAGCTCTTATCTCATGAAAAAAATACTTTTTTGGAAGTAAAACTTTGGAGGGAGTTTTTAGGGACCTATACCTACAAAAACATGTAATAAACTCAAGAAAAATTTTTGGTGATACTTACCCTCTAATAATTTTTGAACCTGTTATGCATTCAGGGTTTGTGTTTGTGTGTGTTCTCACAGTACAAAACTGAAACTCATACGCTATTGAGCTTGTAGCACACAAAATCATTGAATCAAAACAATGGATATCACAGACATGCAGTGACTATAGAACTGTTTACTGCAATAGTATAGCGCATAATATATTTGTCAAATAGACACACTGCAATGAGTATAATATGCCGCGTCCTACTGAGAGAATTCTTTCCCTGCCCTTATGACGTACCTCACTGTGGGATAGCATACATGTACATGATTGCGAAGAACCATACTGCAGTATATATTTATGACACTTGGTGAGACAACCAATGGGGACATAGAACTGAGCACATGCATGCACGGGAAATTACAAGATACTCCCTTAATAGAGTCCCTCTCTAGAGAAATGAGTGAGTTGGAACAACGTACACTGAAACAAGCTCTATAAATGAAAAATTCTAATAAATTATACTCAATTCTATACTATAGCTATTAGCTAACGACGTATACATGGTTACAGACAAGCAATTTTAATCAAATAAACAAGAAGGGCACATGGTGTGAATGTCATAGCACTAAAATTCGAATTCAGTGGAAGAATAATATCTATGCTAAGATTTACCTATTGGCTTCAGTGGAAAAATGTTGCAAGTGCTCACACGTACACACTACATACCTTTTGTGAATTTACCACAATATCCGTGAACTAAAAGACTTCCGAATTTAGTGTTTACTGTATACTATTTTTATGCTGTATGTTAAATTACTACTGTTGAAATTCATAGAAGGCAGAATTTTTGCCTACACAATGGAAGTGTTCTCATCAAACCTAGATTGAACCGCTTTTAGAACAAGAGTGATGACACCAACAAAAACACACTATACGTGTACGAACTAGAAATAAAAGTGATACTATAATTACTGAATTGTTAAAGTTCATTTTTAATTAATTATACTAGCTAAGAATACAACTCTGTCCATGATCAAACTAACTAGGGTATATTGGGTTAAACTTTCAGAGGACTATCAAATCGTCTTTCTTTATTTGAACTGCAACTTTGTGGTTTGTTGTAAACAATTAGTGGTGACAAAAATTTTATGTGAGTTAAATGTTACGGCAATCTAGCCGTTTACATATATACCTATTTTCACCTGGATTTTAAACAAAAAGTAAATTATTGTGAAAAAAATTCAATACCGCCTAGTACATGTACACAGTAGTTATATACGTGAATAGTTATGTACACTATTTTTATAGTTTTTGAACTTGTAGTCATGTGACTCCTGTAGTCTTGAGAGGTGCACTCATTCTTTATTAACAAAAATGTACAGGGAGGCTGGTATGGGGAGGAGCTAGCTTTTGATGTTTTGTTGCAAATAGCCGTTGTATGAAGGAAGAGGTGCTTCTGTGAACAAGAGACCGGTAGCAGCTGATGCTGGGGGCGGATGCCATGGTATCGGCGTTAGGTATGGTCGGGCAGATGCTATTATATTATTGCTTGTATACCACTTGAAATAATACCACCGGGATATTGTTACTAGTATTCCAAACGCTGTTAGCACTGAAAATCCTCCGACAACTGTGATAACTATTATTACAATAGGAGCTGATGTTGGATCAGTTATTGGGTAATCAGTAAATGGATCATCAGTGAAAGGACCATCAGTATATGGATCATCAGTTGGAATAGTAAATGGAGGAAGAGTTGGACGAATTTGATTAGTTGGAACAGTTGTATTAGTTGGATCAGTTGAATTCGTTGGATCAGTTGAATTAGTTGGATCAGTTAGATCAGTTGGATCAGTCAATAAATCAGTGGTATCAGTTGGATCAGATGAAACAGTTGGATCAGTAGGAAAAGTTGGATCAGTTGGAAGAGTAGGGTCAGTCACATCAGTGTTCGGCCCAACAGTAGTAGTTACAGGACGGCTGACTCTACCTAAAATTGTTAACAGCTTAGTGAGAACAAAAGTGCTCTTATTTGTTTCTATAACTAAAAGAATGACTATCGCTACCTTGTAGTGTAAGTTGAACTGATCCAACTAGACATTTAAAATTGCTAGTATAAGGCAAGTAGCTGTTACATGTAGAATGCTGGATGCAGTACCTGCATATACTTGCACAGGCTATCAAGTTAGACTAGACTCATTGCAGATGTTTGGTCTAAGCAGTTCATCATTAATTATAATCTATCCATTATTGTGCATGGGCATGCACAAAATACAAGTAGAGGCAATGGTAATACATTACTTCAAGTTGGAGATGCTCACCTGACACAATGCATAAGAGCCCCAAGATTTTGAGAAACATCATAGAAATGAAGCGTAAACGTACATGTGTTGAAGCGATTTTAACAAGAGACATCGATGTAGCTGTTCAAGCTATTGTTGCTAACAAAATTAAAATGATACTGATATTTTTATATTTATAAATCACGAGACTGCTACACTGCACAATAATATTTAGTAAAGTAGTCTGTAAGCAAAATAGACTCATGCAAATAACTGTTAGTAAACTAAGCACAATTGCAACTGGGATGCACAATATACTGCTTTTAGTAAACATAGCCTCTTCAGTTTCAATTCTTAGTCAACCACATCACCTGTTTTGACCACACCACCTGCAAAGATACAAATAATTATAGATATTTTTTTCTAAGTAATTAAATTGCCTAATAATAATATTATTGAACCTGTTATAAAATTATACATTTAGAGTTTGTGTTTGTGTGTGTTCTCACAGTACAAAACTAAAACTCATACGCTATTGAGCTTGTAGCAAACAAAGTCATTGTATCAAGACAGTGCATATCACACTAGACAGTGACTATAGAACTGTTTCAGCATTTTTACTGCAATAAATATAGCGCATAATGTATTTGTCAAATAGACACACGCTTGCAGTTCTGTCGTTTTTTGTTCTAGGATAATTTCGTGTCGGGTAGAACAAAAACCGGCGATCCATTTTGTCCTAGGACAAAATTCGTCAATCAATTTTTATCCTAGGACAATTAATACCTTTACTAAA
This sequence comes from Haliclona indistincta, assembly GCA_964017065.1. Taxonomy (NCBI): domain Eukaryota; kingdom Metazoa; phylum Porifera; class Demospongiae; order Haplosclerida; family Chalinidae; genus Haliclona; species Haliclona indistincta. The sequence continues at coordinate 7,860,955 of OZ024789.1, forward strand.
ATTACTAAAATTATATCCTATATAGGACTATAATGAACTATATATATCCTAGGATAATAATGACCTTAACTAAAATAATAGGTAGACAGCGCATCCGAGGATCTACACAATGTAGAAGCCCGAGAGCCGTGGCTATAATTATTAGCGATGTGCACTTAAAAGTTTAAACTGTCTAAATCAGTAGCTTCTACTGACCTTTAGCAGCACACAAATCTAAATTTCGTTAGAATCGGTGCTAAAATGGCTGACTTACACCGGGTTTTGTGGCGATTACTGTGTGATTTTGTTCTCCACTAATTTACATTATAAAGCCGGCTTCCTGGTTACAGCGGCGCTGTTGCGCACTTTGTAGCATAGGTGCAAAACAGTAATCTTGAGTGTGACACGACAGCCTGGGCTACGCTGACCTGTTCGGCATACTTATTGAAGCAAACTACGACCAGCCAGATCCACAACAATGGCTATAACGGACGCTCGACCAGCTATTTGTCTGTTGCAGTACATGGCGAACAGGCCAGTTAGCATGACACTCGCCGGAGCTGTGCGCGACTTTGGAGCACGTATGCACTTACCTAATTATATAAACTGTCACTAATATCTTTGTAAGTGCTGGTCAGAGGCATTGTCCAAGTTTAACTAACATTGCAAACTGTTTGACTACGAAAATAATTTTTTGATTACCAATTTGCTGGGTTTTTTGATCTAGCACTGACTGATCATAGTAAAACAGCATTGTTTCCAATAATTATCCACTTAAGGGACTATACACGTCGAACATCAGAATGACGAAAATTTCAGTTTCTTCGGGCAAACAAAGCTTGGTCAAAGACAGTTATCATCAAAGAAACTCACAAATCTGCTTGTGGGCGGAGCAAACACTGTACAAAGAGAAAAATTTTTATTCAATGAGCGGACAAGCCACGCCCACCAAAATGGATTTGTGAACTGAATGGCTCGTGGTGAGCAAACGTATGCATGCGTTTTTGCGTAAAGTGTTCAGTCTGTCAGTCACAAGGCCGCGAATATTTAATTAGTTTCGTGGTTTGCACAAGAATTGAGCTACAGAGGTCAGCTAAGAACGCAGCAAGGTCATTTGTGGCGCCAGAGGTAGGCAAGGTTCACCCGCTTCGCTTGCCCGCCCTCCCACCCACCCACCCTGGTTGCTACCTTTAAATTAAAGAAAAACTATGTCGTAAAACATTTGGGTCCCTTGGCCCTCTAGCTCCACCCTAGAACCGCCCAGCAGTTGGCAAAGTCGCTGTGAAGTACTAGATGGTGAGCCAGAAAAAACAGCACGCAAATCGAGCCGTTGCTATAGTTCGCCGTGTAGTCCCTTAAATTTCATAGTTAGTTGGAATCAGCGTATCTGAAAACCTTCAAGTGGTTTTTAGCCACTGAAACGGCAAGACAATTTCCACTTTTTCGCGCAAGACAATTTCCACTTTTTGAATTGAAAAAGGTGAAGACATTTCCGGCCGCATGACCATGCCCACGCACATCGCTACCTATATATATCGCCACGTCATGTGTGCTTATCTAGCTACTGAATGAACTGATCTTGTTTACTTCATGTTGCTCATAGACTAGCTTCGCTTGGTTTGAGAGTATTATGTTGTATAACAATCTTAAGCCCCGTTTACACGACGCATTTAATCCGGTTTGGAAGCTAGCTTAGTTCGAAGCGCGCTTCGTGTGGACGCTCCAAACCGGATTAGTTAATCCACATCCGGAGGTGGTTCGAAGCTAGCTTGAAGCGCGCTTATCGCACGTGTGGACGGGTCAAGCTAGCTTAGCTAGTCGTTGTCTCGGTTAAACATACATGTGCAGCCAACACAAGCTGCTTGTTAGTGAATACAAGCCTGGGGTAAGCTAGGCTACTCCGTGATTTAGCTGCACGCGCCATGGGCTTACTTTTGTTGCTCGAGCACGTTTATTCACATAGATACAGTAAGCTCCTTGTTGATTGTAAATAAATAGACAAATACTCGTGGTGAGTGGCTAAGACAGCTTTACATCGACCATTGAAGCCTATGTGCCGTGCTCTGTCCTTCGCCATACGCCATATTGTACAAGCTAATCCACTTCCGTTTACACGTACAATGTGGTTAATCCACGTTTATCGCTTACGTGTGGACAAAACTAATGCGCATTCCAAACCAGTTTGATTAAGCTGGCTTCAGTACGCGTAAACGGGGCTTTAGTGCGGTAACAGTGAATTAAATGCTATAATCTAGCTGATATGTATAGTCTACCTACCTATTTTCACCAACAAAAAGTAAAATATTGTTGAAAAATAATTACGTAGCTGCTCAGTTTTACAATGCTTTCTGTAGAACTACTGGCTAGTACATGTACACAATAGTTATATAGGTGAATAGCTATTTACACTCTTTATTATAGTTTTTGAATTGACTCAGTCTTGAGAGGTGCACTCATTCTTTAATTACGAGGAGGCTGGTGGGGAGGAGCCAGCTTTTGATATCTTGTTGCAAGTAGCATTATATGAAGGAAGAGGTGCTTCTGTGAACAAGAGACCAGTAGCAGCTGATGCTGGGGGTGGACGTTGTGGTATCGGTGTTGGGTATGGTTGGGGGGATGCTCTTGTAAACAATTTGAAACGACACCAACGGCATATTGATCCTAGCATTAAAAACACTGCTGACACTACAGCTGCCCCAATAAAAATGAAAACTATTCGTAGAATAAGAAATGGTGTTGAATCAGTTATTGGGCGATCAGTAAATGGATCATCAGTATATGGATCATCAGTTGGAATAGTTGTATTAGTTGGATCAGTTGAATTAGTTGGATCAGTTAGATCAGTTGGATCAGTCAATAAATCAGTGGTATCAGTTGGATCAGATGAAACAGTTGGATCAGTAGGAAGAGTTTGGTCAGTCACATCAGTGTTCGGCCCAACAGTAGTAGTTACAGGACGGCTGACTATACCTATTGTTAAACAGCTTAGTGAGACCAAAAGTGCTCGCATTAATTTTATTTTAACTAAAACAATGACTATCGCTACCTTGTAGTGTAAGTTGAACTAGTAATGCACTTAGGCAAATTTGTTTTGACTTTTGAGAAAATATATTTTAGTACATGCCAGTGCCATACACGCATGTTCTGCGCTTTTTAAGAATTTGCGCTTTCTCGAGAAAGCGCAGCGCCGGCTTCTTAGGAATCCCTAGAAAGTGCGGGCTTTCTCCAGAAAGCGCAGTCACAGAAAGCGCAACGGATACTGCGCTTTCTAAGGCATAACTCCTGTCGTTACACGGCTCTTGTCGCTCAAGACTGAATCGCCACAAAATACTAGGCATCCGGCACAGATGGCAGACGAGCTTGCTTGAGCGGTTTTTGCTTCGTACCTTTCGCTCAACTAAAGAAAAAGTGTTTATCAATCGATCGTGCTTAATCTTCACAGGGCGAGCTCGTCGCTCCACGATGGCTACTGAACACTGCGTTGCTGAAACTTGCTATATTCGATGATACAGTTACTTGAAAAAGTCATGAATAATTATCATTAATTCTGGTCACTTTAATGGTAGCAGATAGACATTTAAAATCGTTAGTATAGACAATCAATAATTATAATAATATTTTAGTCATGCAGACATCTACTCCGGCTAAACAGTTCGCACTATGATGTCTGCTTGCACAAAACAATGATATATTATTTTTTGCCATACTCACCTGAGACAATGCATAAGAAACCCAAACTGATTTTGAGAAGCATCATAGATATGAAGCCGGTACGTTGACACGATTATAACAATTGAGAGATTATGTAGCTGTTCAAGCTATCTTATACTGACAAATGATACTGATATTCTGGTATTATATATAATTATGTTCCGCTATTCGGAAACTTGCGCAATTTCCAAACTGCGTTGCGCAAATTGATGGTTGACAAATTGCGTACCAACTTGAATTTCGAAACTGCATGCGTGAGCAGTTTCGCCGAAAATGCGCAAAGGTTGTATACTGCGCAAGTTAAAACTGTTATGTACAGCATTGCAACACTGTGGTTGCAAGTAGCGAACTATATACCAACTAAGCATGTGGAAAAGATTAGCACATGGCCGTGTGAAGGTCGTGGATGCCAGCATCGACACCGAACCGTGATCGATTCTACCTGTACTAAAGTTTTGTAGAGAGAAGTTATCTAACGACGCGTGCGGTGAGGCTACTAGTATACTGGTGAGACATACAGGCTCCTTAGTGACTCATAAAAATTACTAACGGTAAATAATGTTGTCACGTAATACAGTAATGTGATCTCTTTGCAAAACCGGAAGACATCTGTAGGAGCTCAGGAGTTCAGTACAGCAATGATGATTTTTTCGACTGCCCCCACATGATGTATTATTCCTGAGGAAGTTGCACGCGCGTATGCAAAGTAGAGCAGGGACTCCCAAGTATGCAGAGGCAAAGTTACTGTAGACTAAATCACCGAGTACCGTGTGCTTACAGTTTCTAAATTGCGCAAGACGTACCCAATTTCGAAACTATACATGTAGTTAGCCACGCAATTTGGCAACCATCAATTTGCGCAACGCGGACAGTTTCGAAATCGCCGCGAAAGTTTCCAAAAAGCCTGGAACATAGTATACGTCACGAGACTGTCACTACACTGAAAGTGGCTGAATCCATAGTTATTAAAGACTGTAGTAAACTAAACACAAATGCACTGATGTAGGATGCACAACAAACATCGTCTTATTCCACTTCATCGTCTGTTGTGATGGGCACATCACTAACTTGCAGTCGTTTGTAGCACATGCCAGCGCCATTATGCTTACATATGAATAGCTAGTGAAAATTGATGCTTGGACAACACAAACATGCAATAATCAATTTTAATAGTAGCAGATAGACATTTAAATAAATTGCTAGTATAAGGCAGGTAGCTGTTAGAATACTGGTTGCAGTACCTACTAGTACTTGCACAGGCTATCAAGTTAGACTATAGTCATGACTCATTGCAGATGTTCGGTCTTAACATTTCATCATTAATCAGATCTATACCCATAATGTACATGGGCATACACAAAATATAAGTAGATCGAGGCAATGGTAAGATACAATTTGTACATTCTTGGTGATATTCATCTGAGACAATGCCAAGTAACACAAATTTTGAGAAACATCATAGAAATGAAGCGTGCGTACATACGTTGAAGCGATTATAACAAGAGATATCAAGATTGATGTATAGCTGTTCAAGCTAACGTTACTAACAAAAATGATAATAATATTCTTATATCTAAATTGCATCATAGTAAGACAGTTACACTGCATAATTTACTAAAGTGCCAATAGGATCATGCAAATAATTATTAGTAAACTAAGCACAATTGCACTGCTGGGATGCACAACAGTTAGTAAACACGGCCAATTCAATTCTTAGTCCACCATATGACCTGTTGCCAGTGATCATACCACATGCACTGCAGACACATAATCTAAAAACATAAAATGATTGTAATAATACGGGCTTGGTTTATTGTGTGTAAAAAAACTGAAACTTGTGTGCTTTTGAGATCAATACCTATTATAGTACAAAAAATCGTATCAAAACGATGGATATCATTAATTTGACATAATTTATAACTAGAACTGTTTCAACATTATCAGTTTCACAACAATATTTATACCCCAAATATCTATGGACACACTGCAATGAGTACACTACACCTACACTGAGGGAATTCTCCTCCCAGCCCTGATGAGCCACTGTGCATGGGATAGCATGTATGTGATTACAAAGAACCATACTGCAGTATATCTAAGGTTTTTCAAGACTCAAGATGACCAATGAAGACATAGAACTGAGAACATGCATGGGAAATTACAAGACACTCCCTATTTAGGCATAATAATTAAGCTCTAAATATTTTTTTAAATTTTATTATAGCTAATAGCTATTGCTTATTATACACAGCTATACAGACAAGCAATTTTAAACAAGGAGGGCACATGGTATAAATGTCATAGTATATACTGTAATTTGAATTTTTGTTGAAGAACAATATCTATGCAAAGAATTATACCTATCAGCTTCAGTGGAAAAGTGTTGCAAGTGCTCACACGCACACACTAAATACCTTTATTGAATTTTTCACAATACCTGTATTTGTCGGCAGGATTTTGTGCTCACACAATGAAAGTATTCTTATCAAAGACAAACTCTTCCAAAACAGGAGTAATGACTCCAACAAGAACGACATACATGTACAAGCTAGAAGTGATAGTATAAAATTATACTTTAATCGTTCAGCCATTTTTGCTGGAGAATTATTGATGAATAAAGTCTAACTCAAAAACTCAGAGTCTATGGAGCCACTACAGCGGAAAGCGCACGGGAAAGCGGAAGCCCTCGCTGCGTATCGTAATTGAATCCTGTTAGGGGAAGACATCCAGTCGGGGTCAAAGGTCGAAAGTTTCAGTAGATTGTTCTGGAATATTACCTGCCTTGACGTTGACCAATGCACATTTGAGCTCGATATCATGTACTATAGCGCGATGGCAAACTGTTTAAACTATCCTGCATACTTGTCAGCAATTACGTCATATCGCGCGTCATATTAAATCATAGATACAATATACTCACAGGGATTAGCAACGGACAGGAATTTCAACTACATCCGTGTTACGGGTTAAATTTCCAACGTGTTAGAGCACAGCGTGCGAAGAGTAGTGCCCGCCAAATAGCATGGCTTGACAAATCGCGTGTGTGGGTAGGACTGCTGTAACGCGAAGGCAGGAAAATTGTCAGTACAACGAAGGATTCAAAGCACGAGAAAACCAATGTTAAAAGCAAGATCTTCTTTCGGCGCAGTTATTCTCATAGAACAGCCTTTCTTCTCGAGGATAAACTGAAAACAAGATCAGCCAGAGTGTATCTATTGTCAGAAGAGGTACAGAAAAACCCGTACCGTACGGCTGAACGGCTCAGTTTGTCTAGTGCGCTAGCGCTACACTGTGTGAGATCGAGAATAGAAACTGCGCTATTCTCACGAGGACATGTACGAACTAACATGTTATCAGCAAAGAATGGACCGAAGCACAGCTAAAACCTAGTAACAGGTACAGAACCACTTTTCAGCAAAGTAAACAAGCTGCTTGTCAGCGTTTTACAACGCTTGTAGGGCAACCAACAACCACTTCGCCGGTTAGCGATCAAAACGAAACAGTACTCAAGTCGCCTTTACTATCAAAGTGTAGACAGAACGTTCTAGTCAATCACCAGAGCTCGACATCGTGCCCAGCCAGTGACTCTTCTTAGCACGGTCGTCAAGAGCTAGCTTAGCAACGAGCTCGTTGCAAGGCAACGTTTAATGTTTAACCCGTAACGAGGATGTAAAATCAGCTCGTAATACAAAATGTATTGGAATGCGCACGCGTTGCTAATTAGCTTGTCGTACCATAGATCATAGATACAGTATACCAACAGGGATTAGCAACGCGTGCTCAACGCCCAATGCATTTACATTACCCGGCGGCACGTCCTTTGATAATAATTATGAGTCCGCGTTACGGGTTAAACAGTGCGTCTTATTGCGGTAGCCTTGCAACTAAAGCTGGTTGCTAAGGCAGCTCTTGGCGACCACGTTGGAACTCTTTGCAGTGACGGCTCTTGTTCGAGCTGCAGTATTTCTCTTGTCATTCCAGGATAAGCTATGCCACAAGGTATTGTCAGCTAGTGATATTTTTTATCTTGTAGATTACAAAAAAAGATTAATACTATGAGTAATCCGTTGCAAAAGCTTCCAAAGTAGTTTGTTTACTACACCAAAAACTACTTGTGTTCCTTTAACTGTCTTTAAAGTAATTTAAAAGCCTTCTTCAGTTAATGCTAACATACTACGCAAATAGGGCTACAGAATGCCCACAATTTAGCTTGCTCATCATGAAATAGAATAGAAAAAATTGCCAGTTTGGCTCTAGTCTTTGTGTTCCTTTTGCAACTCTGGAAAAGTTGTTTTTTCCAATCTTTTCTTAGAGATCAAGTGCATGCTCATGGAATGGGCTTTTTAAACTTAGTAAAATTACTGTTGTTTTGTTGAGAGCTCAATTTGTTTTTTTAGTTCAAAAATGGTGCGCAGACTCTTTTTCACTTGCAAAAAAAATTGGGAAAGGAAAAGACAGGCAAAGAAAAAATCTCAGGTATACAACACTCAGCTTAATCTAAAACAATCATTCTCATGCATGCATCATAAAATCTGCACTGAACTACTTACAATTATTCTAGCATGAAACGTCACATAAGCACTATCTTTTTTCATGTAGCTGTCACCATCTAACCCTCCATCGTCACAAATCAGTGCTCATGCTAACCAGCTACATGCAGTAACATCCCCGAATGTAACTTCAAATCGGTTGCTGGCAAGCTTACCAGCTTTTCCACCTTCTTTACCTAAAAACTCCTATTCACTTAAGAATCTAGCAAACATGCAATGCTCACTAACATTCAGTTCTTCTTTAACATCCATGGTGAACATTCCTTTGCAGCTAGCAACCACTCCTATAGTTTCTTTAATTTCTCCAACAAACACTGCCAATCAGTTAGTAACCCCTAGTTCCTCACAGCTAGCAAGCATTACCCCTTGGCTAATACCAGTGCAAATAAACAGTCACACTGCAAACACTTCCTCTTTTCAGCTAGCATGCAATCCTGGTCTGATAGCTAGCACTCACTCTCAACTAGCTGATACTCGATCCTTTCAGCTAGCTAGCACTCACTCTCAACTAGCTAGTACACCAGCTGATACTCGACCCTCTCAGCTAGCTAATACTCCTGATACTTTGTCTCAGCAAGTTAGCACTCATTCTCAACTAGAATGCACAGCTCACTCTCACCTAGCTGATACTCCTTCTCAGATAGCTAGTACTCAGTCTCTACTAGAAAGCACAGCTCACTCTCACCTAGCTGATACTCCTTCTCAGATAGCTAGTACTCAGTCTCTACTAGAAAGCACAGCTCACTCTCACCTAGCTGATACTCCTTCTCAGATAGCTAGTACTCAGTCTCTACTAGAAAGCACTTGCTACTAGAAAGCACACCTTTCTCACTTGCTGTTCTCCGCCCTACAACACAGAGGAAAAAGGATCAACATTAGAAGACAAAAAATGAGCACATGTGCGTATACAAACAACTATTTTCTGAGAGAATCAGCAGATTCATCTCAGTTGAGCACAATAAAATTAATGGTGTCAAAAAGTGCTGAGAGAACCAATTTGTTGACAATTGCGGACCACTTTCTAGTATAAGAGATCAGATCTCCATCTTCATCGCTATCCACAGCCATGTCTCCTAAGCAATGAATAAATCTATCATACTTGGTAGCTGTAGAATCCTTCTTTTCAAAACTTTTCAGAAGTTTAAAAGGCACGAATCCACATGCATATCGCAGCACATTGAGCTCATCGGGAGACATTGAGGCTTCACCACTAGCCGCACTCACCACTGCCGCGGCGTTACTAGCTTCTACACCACTGCCGCTGCGGGTGGACAACTTCTCAGGCAGCAAAATCTCGAAAAGTTTTTCATTCACTGACTGCTGGAACAAAATGCTGCATGGTTCAGCAATGATGGAGGAAGGGAACTTTTGATCCCAGATCATGGGCAAACTAGTGTTGCACTCGTGGTGAAACTGGGCCCACAACTTCGTCCTGGTAGCTGGAAGAGAGTTGCATTTACTCATTTGAGTGCTGATGAGATGGTCAAGGGTTTTATACAACGCCGAAGAAAACAATGAAACTGCTGCACGACTTTCTACTTCTTCGGCCTCGGATGCACTCGCCGCATTAAATACACGCAGAATACATCTCCCAAGAGCTTGTAATTTTTCCACTTTCGTCGACTTCACCTGCAAGCAGGGGTCATCTATCACTGCTTCTATTGCTTGAACAACTCTAGTTGTTGCTGCACTAGCTACAGCGTCACTGGTAGTAGCCATAGTAGTACTGTCTGTAAGCTAAGTCCACGCAGCCGATACAATCGCGCGAGCGCGCTCGCGCCATGCAAGTTAATTCGCGAGGGTAGTGAGTAAATTTTAACCCGTAACGCGGATGTAGTTGAAATTCCTGCCCGTTGTTAATCCCTGTGAGTATATTAGGGAGACACGGTAGTGTCTCCCTATGTAGGGTTGAACGAGAAAACAAGATGGCGGCTACATACAATGTATTAGCGTTCAAACGCTGATATTTCGCCTGGTGATGAATTTTATACGTCCAAAGACACTTAAATCTGCTATCTGGCGTTGCCCCATCTTACAGTAGCAAGGAGATTGCTCGAGATTGTTACTAAAGTGACGAACCTGGAAACGGTGAAAATCGAGTTTCGTCATCTTCGTTTTCTTCTTTCTTCTTTCTTTCTTTCTTTCTTTCTTTCTTTCTTTCTTTCTTTCTTTCTTTCTTTCTTTCTTTCTTTCTTTCTTTCTTCCACTCGCCTAGCACCTTTACGTGAGCAGTGCCGAGACCAAAACACCCACGAACAGTCGTGAAATTCTCCTGGCATGTGCCTTTTGAACTTAGTTTTTAGCGCAACGGCGATATAAATTCCGCGATTTCTCGATCGTGATCCATTGTTAGTCTCGTGGGGCCCGACGGATTTCGCTTGTAGGAGACCGTCTGGTCACAACTGCAGGGGGTAGGCGGATCTACGCAGGAATTCGTGCGGAGCTCATTATAGGCAAGTGCGGTTTCAAACCCAACCCCACGCCTACGCGATCAGAGTATTACACGATGGCCGCTTACGTCTGGATCTCAGGACTATACATATGATAGAGCACTGGTTCTCTCTGCTGCTAGGCTGGGTATTCCTTGATGGAAAAGGCTTGATGGAAGGTCTCCGACCTGACTCCAGCTGTATGTCACTATATCGAGTGAATTCATCATACTGACAGTCTAGAGATCTCGCTAGTTCGTTGAGATAAGGCAGTACGTGTCTCTTTCGCCTATCTAACAAAACTCTTCTTTCTCTTGAATCGTCTAGCTGACGATTACAAGCAACACAGTGAACTAGCGATTCAGCCATTTTCCACGTGCGCTGAGCGGGGGCGGATAGTTGTTTGCGGTGGTGCTACCATAGTAACTGTGGATCAATTATTACATTCCGGACGTGCCAATGATCCGCCTACCCCCTGCAGTTGTGACCAGACGGTCTCCTGCAAGCGAAATCCGTCGGGCCCCGCGAGACTAATCCATTGTCAGCTAAGTGTTAGACGCCATTAATAATTATAGTGATTGCGCAATACGCACGTGACCAAGCTGTGGTTAGCGCACGTGACCAAGCACAAGCTTGAGTATCGCCACGCCGTATAGATCACGGAGAACACATATTTGTATGGAGTCTTCGAAGAACGGTAAGCTAGCAAGCGCAGAATCACCGTTCTGCCTTGCCAGATAATTATAACCGCCGTAAGCAAGTGTGGGCGGGGCTCGTATGCACTGTATTCATGCATGCGTAGGCGAGCTGATATCTACAGCATAAAAATTACTTACCTACACGTTTAAAATTGTTAATAATAAAGAAAAGCCATCAACAACAGGAAAACCAAACCAATGGTGGAAACAAAGATGACACAGTAATTGCTTGATATTGAACTGCACTTCACAGAAAAAGAAAAAGGACACAAACAAGAAAATTAAAAAGATTTCTATCGAAATCAAAAGGATGTAGGGTTGTGAAATCTACCACTGGTCAACAATGTAAACTAACAAGGAACAAGCATGGAATGGTAACACGATTGCCTTGCTAACAGACCATAGATCCCTACATCAGTGGCTGTACATAAGCTGTCACAAGCTGAATGCACGTCAGGTGTCAGTCAACAGCAACAAGCTAAGCTGAACTAGCTATAGTCAACTACAGCAGCCACTGATGTAGGGATCTATGGTCTGTTAGCAAGGCAATCGTGTTACCATTCCATGCTTGTTCCTTGTTAGTTTACATTGTTGACCAGTGGTAGATTTCACAACCCTACATCCTTTTGATTTCGATAGAAATCTTTTTAATTTTCTTGTTGTATCTATGGTCGTACCCCCCTGATAAAATCATATCCACTGCAGTCTGCAGTCAGGTGCTTTTAACTACTTCCGCTTTTCACATCAACATGGCAGATCAGAGTTCACTGCTTCCAACTTGTTGGAAACAGCCGTGCAGTGAAGAACATTTGGCTAAAATAGCTACTTGGATTACAGACTGGCGATTAGTCTCTCCCTTCCTGGGACTAACAGAAGCTGACGAAATATTGCTATACTAGAATCAACACACTCTGTACCCGTTCGAAAAATGGCGATGCTGAGGAAATGGAAGCAGAAACGAGGAAAAAAGGCTACGTACAAAAGACTATGTCAAGCATTTAGTGACTGCAGTTTTTGTGATCTCGAAGAGAAAGTCGTACAACTGTTGACAGAGCGTTTAAGTACTAGTTCTTCTGACGAGGAAGGTGAGGGCCAGTGAGGGGACTTTAACTATAATAATGGCATGAAACCAAGAGTATATCAAGGGTTGGGGTAGTCTAGCGAACTATGGGACCCTCTATTGATGTGAGCAAATCAGTGACGATGGGGGATGGAGCGTGTTGAATGAGGGTCTAGCACACATTGTTGATATTCATGATCGACGCTTGGTTACTGCCCACTCAGAATAGCTCAGTTGCTTGAAATAAACGCTCGTGATACCACAGATGTTACTTTTAACGAACAAAGCTCGCCGTATCAAGTTAGACCATAGACTAGGTTTTGTGTTGTACAGAATAGGTAACTTGACTCGTGCTACCAGAGAATGAGACGAGGTGCAGAAAGAAATGAGCTGTCTTTTTTAACGAAGAAACTCGTCATGGGCTTGCTGCAACACGGTGTGCAGCTGGATAGGATATTTACCTAGAGACTGGCAAAGCCTGTTTTCGAAGATTCAGAGTTATCGCCAGATCACAATCCGCTCGTATTCATGTATATTAATGAAGCACCAAAGGTGCAAATGCCTTGGTGGATTTCAGGGAGTTTAATCGGTGTCAGCACTAGAATTGTGTAGCTGAGTATGACTGTCTTGACCACAAATGTTGACTAGACATGCTTTGACTATACAAGGCTAATGCAGTTATTTGAATTATGATAGCTAAAATTAATGACTACATAATGAAATACGTACAGCTGCAGCAAGACCACTGTACTCATTATTGCTGCTAGACTTAGCTGCTGAGAACATGTACGTGTATGCTTGGACAAAGTGGTTGCATCTAAGCAATCAGAAGCCTAGCAGTGCTGACCACATGGAATTCAGCTAGGCGTGCCTATACAATCACCCGCACAGAACGTGAGCACTAGTTGCTAGCTTGCTGGAGCTGTCGCTGCTTGAGTCTTGACGATCGCACAATTGGTTTCTCCGCACTCACTCTGTTACCTTGAGTACAGAATTGTCCTACAAGCTGCTAGGAAGACTATGGTAGACATCTTTGTCTTTAGTGAAGTATGGCAATGCTGAGCGAGTCCAGCAATGTCATTCAAGGTACGAAGCTTTGAAACCAAAAGTCTATCAATTCAATTCTGAGGCAATACCGAGTTGAACATGTATTGCACTTAGTTTTCAGCCGATGCGGAGTTCTGCCTGTGGACAAATGAATGAATGAATGAATGAATGACACACAAACAAACGAACGACTGTATGCCTCGTGGCTTCAACCACCGAGGTATAATTATTAGCTGAATCCAGCTACTTAACAATGTGTGCTAGACCTGTCACGTTATTTAAGGACCCCCGAAATATTCGTTCCGGGGGTCCAAATATGTCGCACATTCAGGTGTAATTCAAGGACCCCATTGAAATACACGTTCCCCTCGTAGTTTCACTTCAACGCGTCTTCTTTGTGCCCGTACGGCGCTTAGTTAGCAGCTGCCGATACTGATCAAGGCCAATAGATACTATAAAGTGACCCTCACCAGAGAAAGAGCTCAGAACGACGTACAGCATGGGAGAAGAAGAGTCGATCGCGGACGTGCCTGTACCTGCATGATGACGATGAATTAAGTGGAAAGGACCCAGCTATTCTGGACCTAGACATCGATTACGCCGTTCAGCGAACTTACTCGAATGGGTTCAGAGTCGAAAAAAAAACGAGCAGTGAGAAAGAGCTGCCACGCTAATCGTCGAGAAGGGAAAAGTTTTTTTGAAAAGGAAAGGGCGTTTGGTAAACGTAGTTAAGGTGTACACTGAAATGGTGACGTCAGTAGATGTGTTCGACAGTATGACCCACATGTGACTGGAGCATTAGAGAGGCAGATAGCAGCAATAATATGCACTGAGAAGAATGCTATCACCGTCAGGTACGTCATAATTATTGCACGGTCAATCATCATGCATAATTTTATTACTGTAGGTTCAGGGTCTTCGGATTGTGGCTTGTTTGCTATATCTTTTGCAGCAACACTTGCTGTAGGTAAACATCCGAGTGCTTTCTTGTTCTATCAAAGAAAAATGAGGGAGCATCTTCACTCATTCTCAAGTTGTCAAAATTAATAATGAGTGGTCCATGTTTTCGACAACTAGAAGTGAAGGACGAGAGAACAAATTCTGCGACTGCCGCATGCCTGCGAGCTTTGCTGACTTGGTCGAGTGCAGTCGATATCAACGATGGTATCATAATTATGAAGATAATAGTGTGTTGTAGTGGAGGATGTAGATAGTAACTGGTATTGTAGGTATTGTAGTTGCTATTCTTCATGGTTATAATGTGATGAAAGGTATTGCAACTATTGTTGGCTCATAAATAAAAAATGGGGGGTCCAAAAATTACGGACCTAGGGGGGGGCAAAATATATTCACTGGGGTCCAAATATTTCAGCAATTTTCTGGCCCCCCGGTTCATTTATTTCGAAATATCAGGGCCGGGGGTCCGAAAATTATGGACCGGGGGGAACTTTTTAGGGGGGTCCATATTTGTCGTGACAGACCCCTGCTCAACCCCCAATCGTCACTGATTTGCTCATGTCGATGGAGGGTCCCATAGCTCGTTAGACCGTTAGACTAGAGATGGGGCTCCAATGTTACCCTACTGTACTTGCATCTTGCAGCCGTGACTGGAATCAAAAATTTATTATTGCCCAATTTTGAACTTTGATCTTAAAATTGACTGTCTTCATAGCAGCAATGTATGAATAATTCATTTGCTTCACAAGTGACAGGTCACCAAAGTTATTAAATTCGTTAGACTGGTATTACGTAGTGCCAGCTATACTACTCTCAGAGTACTCTCCCAACTCCACGTTGAGCTTCTGCAGAGATGAAAATGGCATGCATGCATACTGTACTGACAAATGCATGAGGTCATTATTAACAGCTATGAAGTATTGAGTGTAACGATATACTGCTCATAACAATAGAATAGAAAAGCGGAGTTATTGCAAGTTTCAGAGCTCACCATTCAGCGTACGCAGCAAAAACAGTAACAGACAATGCAACTACAGTATGCCGGCTTTATAGCAGCTCCGCCCATTGAGACAAATGACAAACTACTGTATGCCTCTGGTCTGGTGGCTTCGCCATGCACCTTGACGATTTGATAAATGTGTCATTTGACTAACTCCCATAGTTGCATGCATGATTCATCTAACCTTTATAAAATGAAATATCATTATGCATAATGAAAATTATTTTCTCAGATTCTTCATCTAATCAACCTCATTCTGATCCATTCGTCTCTTACGCGTCTTACCTTAAGGAATTGTACACGTCAATGTCTCAGAGCCACACCTCCCAACATTGGAGTCACCTCCCACGATGTGAGTTCGTACAGCTAGCAATGATCAAAGATGAGGAGATGCGACGTGGAGGACCAGAGGAGGAAATGGTTAGACTAGCACAGCAGGGAAAGATTGAAACAATTGTTCGTCGTAAGGAATCCATTGATCTACATAACCTCTTTTGGAAAATTGAACTGCTACCACCGTCCTCACCTCCTCATAGAGTATTTCTTATTGAAGGAGCCCCAGGAGGGGGAAAGAGCACACTTGCTCTCCACATCTGTCATCAATGGGCACAAGGTGCTTCCTGGTTAGCGACATTTAATAATAGTAGTTTTTGCTTATCTGCGAGATGAAGCCATCCAGAATGCTCAAACTTTATCTGATCTTCTGCCAGCAAATAGCTTGGATATATTTACTGATGTTGTCTCACAGATTGTTAGTTCCTGTGGAGAAAAGGTGCTTTTTATATTTGATGGGTGGGATGAGTTTCCACATCACCTTATGAACGACTCGCTTGTTTCCACAATAATTCGATGGCCACATATGGTCTCACTTCATCAAAGTACTGTACTTATCACCTCACGACCAGTGGCGTCAGCAAATCTGCTCCACATAGCTGATCGACGAGTGGAAATCCTGGTATTTACGCAGCGACAGATTCATGAGTACATTGAGAAAGCTTTGAAAGGCAACAGCAAGCAAATCCAAAAACTTTTCCAGCATCTTAAAGAACACCCAGTGATAGAAGGCTATTGCTATATACCTCTACATGTAGCAATACTGGTGCATATATTCCTGACAATGAAGGGAGCCCTACCTACGACCCTTCATGAGCTATTCCTTGATCTTGTACTCTGTTGCATAGTTCGAGAACAAGAAACACATGAACGCAACACAAATTTACCTGAAATATCTTCACTGGATGACCTTCCTGATGATGTCAAGGTTAAATTAAGTGACATCTGTCAACTAGCATATAATGGAGTGATGGAAAACAAGGTAGTATTTTATTCAAAATATTTGGATCTCTCATCTTTAGGGCTCATTCAGGCTGTTAAAGGACTCACTCTGACTAGCAGATGTTGTTCATACAACTTTCTTCATCTCTCAGTTCAAGAGCTTCTTGCTGCCTATTTTATTTCACAAATGGATCCTAGTGAACAAGTTAGAGTATTCGAGAAATTATTTGAAAGCCCCCGTTTACAACCTGTGCTTCGTTACTATAGTGGCTTCACAAAACTTGTCAATCCAAGAATAAGAAAATTCATTTCTTCTTTTCAACATGGAAAGGCAAACATCAAGGCACTCCTACCTTTGCTGCACTGTTTCTTTGAAGCACATGAGCCATCTTTGTGCCAGATAATTCGTCCTACACTTGCGACAAATATAAATTTAAAAATTAGCGGTAATCCATCAGATTACTTAGCAATTGGTTACTTCATAACTTCACTATTGTCTACCTCTTCTCCCGATAAGCAACCTGTGAAGCTTTCTTGTAGTATTTACGATAATGATGACTTGCATTGCTTGAAGCTACTAGTAAATGAACTTACAAAGTATCCTCTTGGAGAGCAGCCCACTGCAACTTGTGCTTTACCAAGAAAATTAATATTTCAACTGACCAATCGTAAAAAATATGTTCCTTGCACACCACTACAGATGATAGCTGATCATCTAAAATTATCACCAGCTATCAAGGAATTTGTTTTGTATCGAGGTGAAGATCGTCTGTTTCATATTGTGCAAGCACTACAGACAAACACTTCTCTTACTAAAGTCAGTCTAGTTGGTTTATGTCCTCCATACACAGACGATGATTGCTCTGGATTCGTTGAAATGCTTCTAGTAAACAAGTCATTAAAACATCTTCATCTTTCAGAAAATCTTAAAACACCAATACTTAGGTGCATACTTGAAGGTCTTCGACACAACTCCACTCTTACTCATTTGATTCTACCCAGTAATATATTTTTCTTAGTCGATGACACTGCTAAGTCTTTCACTACTATGCTTCAATTAAACAAGTCACTTATTCATCTTGATCTTAGTTATAATGGACTATTCGCAGACTCAGGGGCTTGCTGCATCTTTGAAGGTCTTCGGTACAATACTTCTTTAGTTTACTTGAATCTACGCTGTACTGGTATTAAAGCTACTGATCCAAACACTGCTATGTCCCTCATTAAAATGCTTCAAGTAAACAAGTCACTTACACATCTTAATCTTTCATATAATGAATTCCCAGATTCTGTATGCCACAGTATCGTTGAAGCTCTTCTATGCAACACTTCTAATTTAGTAGAATTAAATCTATCAGATTCTAAGATATGTACCAAAATGTTCAAAAGAACGAGATATGTATCAAAATGTTCAATCATTTACTGATTTTTATACTATGTGACAGTCTGATGTTTTTAATAAGGAAGCTTTTAAAAATCATTGTCATTGCATGTGTGTATAAAAGAAAGGTGCATGGGTAGGCAAACAAACAAGTGTACAGTGATGAAAGTAGTTGAGAATGATAATCTAGATGCAGAGAAGTAAATAATACTCTTTATTTTTCACTTCAGTCAAAAATAAAATCTCTTATTTCATGTGCATGCTTGTAGTAGTGAAAAGCAAGTACTAAAGTTATCATGTATACAGATGGATGCATAAGTGCACATTAACATTCTACTTTTAGTCTCCTTGACCAATCTAGTTCCCTTGTCGATATTGCTTCCTTTAGTTAGTGATTGCTAATGGTACAAGTGACGAAGAACACCAGTTGAGAAATTTCTATTATAGAGACACCAGAAACTGAGGTAATGGGAAAACTACCAAAGGAGAAATATAAGTAGCATACAGATGTCTGTATTAAATACGAAAGTGGTCCGATGTCAATAGATCTACACAGATAATCAGTACTTGGCAGTATGATGTATACTTGCAAGTGCGGCTACTTGAAGTAGTACAATAACAATAAAAAATATCAAAAACTTAACAGAACACACGTATAGTAGGAAATAATATTTTGCACCAGTACAACTATGATTTGAAGATAACATGTTCGAGCCTCAGGATTATCAGTCTTGAGGATTGTTTAAAGCCTCACACGTTGTCTCTAGGAGGCGGATATTGTCGGATTGTTTCTTGCTCTTATGGTTATAGACAGCAAACTCTTCATGGATATTGTCTCCAGGAGAAGTTTCCGTGAATGAGAGGTCACCACAGTTGGTATTCACAGTGACAGATGCTGAGGTTCAAGGTTGTGATAATTGGTTTCTTGCTTCAAGCCGTGCCTCACGTGAACCAGTAGCTTGGATTCTAGTCATACACCTAGTCTTTACACAAAACTTCACACATAAGCAGGATATTAGTGATAGAAATATCAGACTAAATAGCGCCTCAATTCCTCCAAAAATTTTTTTAGTAGGTTCTGTTGGCTTAATAGTGAATGGGATAAATGAAAAGGGCCTAATAGTAGTGAACGGTCTATAATCAGTGAACGGCCTGTTAGTGAATGGCCTATTAGTAGTCGTCCTGCTGTTAGTGAACGGCCTATTCGGCCTGTTAGTGAATGGCCTGTTAGTAGTCGGCCTATAGGCAGTCGTCCTGCCGTTAGTGAACGGCCTGTTAGTAGTCGTCCTGCCGTTAGTGAACGGCCTGTTAGTAGTCGTCCTGCCATTAGTGAACGGCCTGTTAGTAGTCGTCCTTTCGTTAGTGAACGGCCTGTTAGTGACTGGCCTATTAGTAGTTGGCCTAATTGTGCTTGGTCTATTGATGGTTGGTCTATTTGTAGTCGTCCTAGTAGTTGGTTCAACATTTATCGGTTGACCTGTATTGTAAATAAATTAATTATTAAATAGTCCTACAGATTCTGTGCATAATGTTACACTAATATTTAACAATAGTATTATATTGGAGCATGCATTGCCAACTCACTGCCAATTATTTTGACTGTAGTATCAGGGATGCACACAGTAGGCTCCGCTGGTATTAAGATGTGAACTGTAAAAGTCTTAGACAATTCATGCTTTCTGTTATTTTGAATTGGAATAGTAATTTCAAATCGTGTAGTACCAGCTGGAATGATGCTCGTCTTGTTAATAGCAGTGTAGTCCATTGGAGCTAAAAATGAAGTTAAAAATTATTTTTTCTGACATACAAATTAAATGCTACCTTGAGCTGTTCCATCAATGGTCAAGTACTGCATTGTAATATTTTTAACAGTTGGTCCATTAGTCAATAAGGCAACAGTAATGTATTGTGCATCTTCATTCACTATGTATTTTTCCTTTTCAAACCTGATCAAAACAGCTATTAAAAGAGCAAAACACATATATACTTTGAAATGTGGACGTATAAATAATTATTTAGGGGCTCAAAAATTAGTGAGGTACTCAAAGAAAAGAAAAGTAAAATGGTAAAATTATAATAAGGTTTTGCTTACACAGCTGATTGTTGTGCGTTGAAGGGCATGCTGTAGATAAGATGAATTATTCACTTTGTATTGAAGATTTACATTTATGATATTACCTGGAGATTGGGTAATGTTGACAGTCCATCTATTAGCTTGATAACTACCACTGAATGAAGATATTGGACCAAATCTCTTGGTCAAGTAGACAAGATTTCCGGTTGTGTCCCCTCCACCATCATCTGGACCATAGCCAAATTTCAGTAAATTGTGTGAAACTACCTCAACATTACTATTTGAATACCCAACCATTTTGCTCGTGTAGTATCCACTCTATAACAATTCGAGAAAAGATGATAAACTTTAATGTAGCTATACTTACAAGTATAATTCTGTTAACAATAACTCCACTTGGCAAATTTAGTCTCCAATGAACTGATTCATAAGATGTGAAGACAAGTATAAGAGGCTTTGAGCTCTGCCCATTGATGTTCACATTCACGTATGTGTTTATATCATGAGGATCATGGCTGCTTTTATAGTTTGCACTTCATATTCACAGTTAATGGCTGTGCTAATACATCCATAGAAAGGCGTCTCTAAATCACAGTCAGTGGATGGTAAACCAACATGAGCACTAGGAGATCTTTTAATTAGACATCCTGAGACATGAGCTGCGTGTGCATGTGCAGTAGAGAATTAATCTCAAATTATACATGCTTGATCAACTCACGTAGACATGTGCAGTCATCATACAGTACTGACTTGTGACACCTGCAGTATCCTCCATCACATGATGCTGTTGTCTTGTATGATCCTGAGCAATAGCCAACATAACATCTTGTGCCCAAGTTCACCGGACAATTAACACTGCAACCAAGCCCTAGTATGTGTTTTGTTATAAGAGAGATGATAGTTTAGAGGATAGAAAAAATAATAATAATTATGGGATTTTTCAACCCTCGTACAATTCAAAGATTCAATTTGATCTGTAAAGCTTTTTTAGTGACTTGAACTGATCACTATTTTTTTAAGAAATAAAGAGTAGAATCGAGTGCTCTCAGAGAATGATTCAAGAGTTTTAGTTACCAAAAAGCAGTTTTAAAGTTGTCACACTTATATGTACACTAAAGTTACACAATAAACTGATTAATCTTTGACACATTGCACAATGATGTACTGGTGTCCGAAATGCCTAATACTTATTTTGTAGCTAAAATTAATGCATTTATATAGAATAATTTACGTGCTTGTGTTGTAAAATAAAATTACAATTGGTCACTCACCATCATCATCAATGATTTGGACTACTGTATTAGAGACGAATATTGTAGGATCATTTGGTGCTGAAATGTGTATTTCGAATGTCTCAGATGTTTCCTGCGCTCCATCATTTTGGATAGGTATAGTAATTTCAAATCGAGTAGTACCAGCTGAGATAATACTTGTCTGGTTGATAGCAGTGTAGTCCATTGGAGCTGAAGATGAGTGTAAGACAAAACTACTACACACCCACTAGGCAATTTTTATAATTACCTTGAGCTGTTTTATTAACCGTTGAATACTGTATAATTATGTTTCTATCAGTTGGTCCATTGGTCAATAAAGCAACAGTTATATTTCCAGCATCTTCATTTACAGTGTATCTCTCCTTCTGGAACCTGACCACAACCGCTATAGAAACAAGAAAAGATCAACTCAGTAATGCGCTTCAGCAGACAGCTATATTCATTTTATATGCACAACTTGTAATCGGTTACTTACTATGCACTGATGTTGATGAGTCACAATCTATAGAATCAATCAATGATAACAACATTATATATGGGTCAATTTGTAATGGTTGTGAATATGATTAGCTACCTGGAGATCGGTCAATGTTGACAGTCCATCTATCAGCACGGTTACTACCACTGAATGAAGATATTGGACCAAATCTCTTAGTCAAGTAGGCAATACTATCAGCTGTCAGTCCTCCACCATCATCTGAACCGATGCCGAATCTTATTACATTATATGGAATAACTTCAACTTTGGTGTTTGAATGACCGAATACTCTACTTGAGTAGTACCCACTCTATATTTTGTGAAGTTCAACATAATGCATGATTGCTTTAAAAGTAATTGTGGCAATGAACTTACAACTAAAATTCTGTCCACAACAACTCCACTTGGCAAATTCAGATGCCAATTAACTGTTCTATAAGACATGAAGACAAATATAAGAGGCTTTGAGCTCTGGCCAAGGATGTTCACATCGACATATGTGTTTTCACCAAATCCATTTTGACAACCATCACTGCTCTCATAGTTCGCAATCACATGAACTTCATATTCACAGTTAGTGGCTGTGCTAACACATCCATAGAATGTAGTCTCTGGATTACCATCAGTCCGTGGTAGCCCAACATATGTGCTGGGAGATCTTTTAATAAGGCAACCTGAGACATGTGCTGTTTGCAGAATAATTATTGTATTGCAGTATAAGAATTTGACATTAACTTTGCTTCTGTAATTGTCAGAATCCTGAGATTCTTGCATGCTTAAAATTATTTTTAACAATAATTAAAGCAATGCAGCAACATATGGTTTCATGCTGAGCAGATTTTATTTTGTTAGCTAGTCTACCGGACAGAGAAAAAATGTTAAGCCATTATATCAGTTTAGAAAGACGTGAAAATTACAGAATCAGAATTTTATTAAAACTAAAAATGAGGTGCCAGTTGCTAATGTAGTTAGCTAGCTAGTTACACAATGTTATAAATGCATGCAGCATCATTATTGAACTCACGCATGCATGTGCACCCATCATATATTAGTGATTGATGACATCTGCAGTATCCTTCATCACATGATGATTCTTGTGTCTCGTATATGTATGATCTTGGGCATGCAGCACTGAATGAACATCGAATGCCTGAGTTCACTGGACAAGTAGTATTGCTACCAAATACTAGAAGCCCTATAAATTGAGAGGTAATTACTAGCTTATACATGACATTTAAAAATCAATTTTAGAGCATACCAATGCTATCAGATTAGCATGCTACACAGGCATGCATGGTATTGGGTATAGTCCCAAATCTAAATTTATCTCGGCACTGCATGGTAGCCTCAAGTTTATGTTTACTATCTGCATTTTTAGTTGCATGCCCTGATTCAATTGAGTGCAAGTGAATTTTGGACCTCAGTGCTCTGGACTCTACTGGCATGCCAGTGCAGCAAGAAATGCGGAATTATCCACAAAACTATACGACATACACAGCAAGTTGTCAGCCTGAGTCACTCAATTCTCCTGAAAGAAACATTTTTGATTGCACTCAACATGATCAAAGGAGTCAATTCATCATAATACATGTAGTCATGCACTGAACTGATCGGCATTATATTGCACCGCCGGCTCCACTGCAGTTCCACCGTGCCAACTAAATCCAGCTGTGCCTTGATAGCTTAACAGGCACACACACGCACGCACGCACGCACGCACAGATATTAAATACAAGGCTACATCACTAGTCGTACTATAGTCTGGGGACCCGCACTAGTCGTATACTAGTCGCACTAGTCGTATCGTATTGACTAGTCGTACTATACATCATACTCGGATATTACTGTAAATAAACTTGAAATAATAAATACCGATGTATAATAAACTCACATGGGACGATGCAAAATAAACTGAAAGCTTCGATAAACATCACAACTGCTTGATGCCCACGGCAGGAAAATCACACACTGGCGCCGCCGTCACCGAGTTCTCGATCGATCATGGGCACACGATGACGTCACTTCAAAAACGTCATGATTGTGTCATGAACTGATTGATCACTGTCCCTATTTCCATCTATGTAGACGTTATACTCCGTTCTATTTCACATATTATATCGAGCTGTATTTATATTTCTACTGTCTATTCCTCACTTTATCACTTCTCGCAATATTCAGTTGTGGTTGTGTTAATTGTTCTGTTACAAATTACTACTACAATTAGTCAATATGCTACATGCCAAGTCGTCTGAAGCAGTTGTATGATGTCTGTCAGTCAAATTAATGGCCCTTTCCTTCCTCTTGTATACGCATGTACCACTACAATGATGCATGCATGGCATTATCCATTATCTTAGTAGAAGTCAGTGAGTTTTCTCGAGCATGCATACATGAGATGCAATGAACCCTTCTCCAAGAACACACCACTGTATTCACTCCTTGTGTCAGAATATTCAAGCTCCCTAGCTATTACAAGCTCTTGTATACATGATCTACTTAGCTCATGTATGAAGACTAGTTATATGACATTTACTTTATGAAAGAGCATGAAAATTATATAGAATAACACAGTACAACTATGCAACAATACCGCACTACTATTAATAATTATTATTTTCTGTTCATTTCCATTACACTCATCTTGCAGTTGACTAGTCAACTATATAATTAGTCTTGATGAAAGTTGTGATTTGTCTTTTGAGTAGCTAAGTCGTAGGAAGGAGGCTGGTATGGAGGAGGAGCTTCTGATGGTGTCTTGTTCTCATTGTAGGTAACAAATGCTTCATGGAGATTGTATGCAGGAGGAGGAGCCTGTGTGATTGAGAGACCTTTACAGGCAGTAACCGCCACAGATGCTGGTGGCTGAGGTTGTTGTAGATCAAAACCGTTAGTAGGCAGTGGTAAATCAGCATTTACATTAAGAGTAGTACCATCTCTAGTATGCTGCATCACACTTGTACTGCTGGTTTGTGATCTAGCATGTATCTTCAAACTTAAGAAGGACACAACAAACACTGCAGATATTAACAACAGAATTCCTCCGACAACTCCTACAACTATTCCAATCATTTCAGCTGTGAATGGCCTAAAATTAGTAGTTGGCCTATTAGTGGTTGGTCTATTAGTGGTTGGCCCAACAGTAGCTAAAGGTTGACCTGTAACAAAAATGAAAGTTAAACGTCATAGTTACAATCTTTTGTTACTAGCTGTACATGGGCATCATCAAAGGCACTACTGCATCTCTTTTTACAAGCCTGATCAATAATTTCCATTATACAGTATGTGTTACAAAATTTCTCACGCGCAAGATTGCGTGTAGGAAACGCACGACATTATTGTGCTATAATGAGTACGACGGTGCAAGTAAAGTACGTTATCTTTGTCATGCATGCACTGTCTTCTTGTCACCCATGAACAATTAATGTCGTGCTTTATGAGACTACTGGCACTTAAGACATGGTGTGACGTACATGGACGTAGTGTTACGTACCGTCTGTACATGGACGTAGTGTTAGATTAGTTCTAGTGAAAATAAAATTTTCTCTGACATCCCTATTAATAGCCAGGCTTGCGCACTCGAAGTTACCCGATTTATCAAGAATAATCAAAACCCAGCTTGAGTACGGTGAACTCAAAGTTCGAACATTTTCTCAATTACTCCCATACATTACAGCCGCTAGTGGAGTTGCTTTGGGACTCCGGAAGTGACGTCACGTTTAATTAACTCCACCCATACATTCTATTGTCTTATTGGGAAAGGCTTATTATGAAAAACATTTTTATTAATTAATAATTATTTTGCATGAGGTAAAACTCACAGTTGCCTAGAGATGAGTTAATGTTGATAGTCCATCTATCTGCACGATAACTACCACTGAATGAAGCTATTGGGCCAAATCTTTTGGTCAAGTAGGCAATATTACGAGTTGTGCTTCTTCCACTACTATAACCATAACTCAGTACATTACGTGGAACAACCTCAACATTGGCATTTGAATATCCAAATACTTTGCTAGTGTAGTACCCACCCTAAAAATAAACAAGAAAGAAGTGAAATCTTTCCAAGTACTATAGTCAATTAACTTACAAGTAGTATTTTGTCAACAACAGCTCCACTTGGCAAATTCAATCGCCAATTAACTGGTTCATATGATGTAAAGACAAGTACAAGAGGCTTTGAGCTCTGGCCATTGATATTTACATCGACGTACGTGTCACCAGCTACTCTTGGTATACCAAATCCATGACGACCATTACTGCTCTCATAGTTACCGATCACATGAACTTCATATTCACAGTTAGTGGCTGTGTTAACACATCCGTAGAAAGTAGTCTCTGGAGTACCGCCAGTGGATGGTAACCCAACATACGTACTGGGAGAACTTTTAATTTGACATCCTGAGACATAAGCTATACAACATAAAATAATCATAGTAACTATTCTCTTGTTCTGTTTTAAAACTACTAAAAGAGAGATGCCTATAATTTTGGGACACTTATCGTTATTGTTTTTCTCATGGATAGGAACATTGTTAATGACGTTGGGATACTACAATGGCGGTTTCATTCATTTCTGAGAAATCACCTTTAACATTATTATAATACGAAAGGCATGCAGTTATAGCCTGAAATTAAGAACCGTCACGAACTATATCGTCTGGGGCACTACATTTTGACTAAACACTATAGAAGCCTGCACATGCAAGCGGTAGCTAGTGCTGTTTGATTTCATTGTCCGATAGCAGCAGGACATACAATCCTTTATGCAAGAAAATCATTAAGCACACATGATCATTGTTATGTCTGGGTCATACAGTCCCAATTTCAGCGGGGGATATCCCATGTTATTGTATACTGTCTGCGTGCAATGGATAATTATACGCATGAATGGACTCTATTAGCCAGTTAATCGTGCTAACATTCCATGTTACCTCATTGTTGGTTGATCAATGGCAGATTTTTCTTCCATCCTAGTACATCCATATAATAATTATTCTTTGCAATTTTACAGCCAGGTAGGTAGAAGTAAATACAACAAGCTCTGTTTTGCGTTATACAGCAATGAATTGTAGTAGCTACGTGTAATTAGCACCCACAAAATTTTGAGCACGAAGCCGGAATGATTTTGGAATGCAACTAAATTGTCATGTGACCTTATAGTTTGATTGCCAACCTCCCCAGGAATGAAGCAGTGTCGTAGGAACCAGGGGGGCTGGGGGCCCCAAGCCCCCCTTAGTTTTAAAGCTGGGGGCCTAAGCCTTCAACATTTTACCATGTAATTATTCATGAATGATGGTGTTTATGTAAGCCTGCTGAGCCGGCATCTTAGCCACGCATACAGTTTCTTGTGCTGGTCATGGCAAAATATATACAGTCATTCCTTGCTCCAGCTGCTCCTCCAGTCAGTGCAAGGAATAAGCTTAGAATACTGAATAGTTTATACAGCTCAGCGATTCACAATGATAATAATATTATCCCAGAGCACAATTTTATAAGTTTGATTTGTATCATGAATATTAATGAGTTATATTGTGATGCGCCCCCTGACCAAAAATCTTCCCGCTGTGAAGTGGAGGCTAAAGGGTGCAAAGGCGTATGCTTATGAATGTGAATAGCCAGGATGCGCATGCACAATAATTGCACATTCAGTGTGACTCGACTATGATCACTAGTATACGAATCATATTATTTTATGCACAATAGTTTACTCACCTGGGACAATGATCATGTACAACAAGCTGAAAGTGTTGAGAAACATGGATGTGTTGGAGCCCAATGGAGCGATCAGGCCCGACGATATTACATGTACGAATCGAGTATTAATCGAGTACGGCCACGCAGCTACTTATAATGCATGTCGTGACGTCACATAATTATGTTACTATCATTACTTCAGAGGTCGGTTCCGGTTACAAACCACAGTATACACAATGTCATGATGTACTAAGTGCACGGTTCGCTAAGTATAACCTAAAAAATTTACTGCATGTTCACCAACATGAAGTAGGACAACATCTTTGCAACATTAACTTCATGATGACAACATCTTTGCAACATTAACTTCCTGACTTCGTGATGTTTGCAGAGACTATTAATTTGCAGCAGAAAATTTAGAACCCCGAGCCCCCAGGCCCTTAAATCCACTACTGCTGAGAGACACACTAGTACTCACTCAAGCAACTCAGGAGTAATGAAAGGAATGAATAAAAGTATCTCTAAATTAAGAGTGTAGTAATAATCCTCTATTCACAAACAATTATAGTAGATACTGAATTTGAATTCCAGACACCCGAAGTACATTCTCTAAGTCTGCCCCTGCATCCTACCTATGTCAACCCACTGTGGAATGGCTGTCCCTGCATCCTACCTATGTATGGTATGATACAAAGCAGTTACTGAATTGACAATGTGTTCCGCTTCTTACACAATAATATCTTGCTCTCTACACCATAGCTAAAGCAAAGTCAAGCATGCAGTTTGATAGTCCTATTATAAATGACAGTGACATTCTTGCTGTGCCAGTTATCCAAGCATTCAAGTTGCAATGATATGGAATAAAATCAGTGAAGTTGTAGCTTATGAAAGATACAATGTACAAAGGAACCTCTCTAATCTGGACGCCCTTGGGTTGGGCCCACAGATAGCCAGTGTCCTGATTTTAGAGGTTGTTAAATCAATTTTTGCTGTCTCCACATTGCGATGAAGAGTTCCCACTCCACCGAAATAAACTGTAGTTATGCCTTTGGTTATGTAGTGTAAACCAAGTCCATCATCAATAATCATGAATATTTGATGATTGTGGTCTCCGAAGACTTGATTATTACAGGTTTTTTATTATCATAATGATCATACATCATTGCAAACTATGTCGTTACACATAACAGTCAATAATATAATTATAGCATGCATGGTCAATAACAAAATAATTGTGACATAAATGACGGGATGGATTTATCTTATTTCAGCAATTAATTTAACCTACACAATGAAAGCTTTTATTTTCTGATGGATTAAAAAAAGTTCGATTTTATTGTCGAAGAGTTGTTACAGTGCAAGGCAGATCATCTACTGGCTTCAGTAGAACGGTGTTGCAAGCAGCTTTTAGACAATAGTCCTTTGGTAGTGAGAAGTTGTATGCTCTCAACAGATGAACAAGTAAAACCTTTGCTTGCATCTATAGCAATAAAGAGTTAAATATACATGTAAATTAATACCATATTGCTCTGGGTTAACAAATAATAGACATCGACAACATAAAATTGGTGTGTTACACCATTATAAATTCAAAACAACAGGAATTTAAAATAATTACTAGAGTTCTAATGAACACATACCCGTGCGCTGAGCTAGGAGCTAAACACGACTACTTGAGTCAAGCATGCAACACACACGTTACAGCTAGCCCATAGACAGCTCCAGAAAAATAGATGATAGCATACATGCACTAACAGTTAATTGGCACATCACAGAAGACCCCAAGAAAGACTGATACCGTAGCTATATAGGCCTCAAGACGTTCAATGGCTCTGACCAAGGCTCTGACCATAGATGCTCTGACGTACGGTACATGTGAGACTGAGTGAGGACATCGACATGGATAGGAGGTTGGGTGACACACCCACTATACCGTAAAGTGCTCTTGCAAGGACACGAAGCTTTAGAAAGCCATGGATTAGCCGCTCGAGCAAGGCTTGCCAGCACAGAAAACGTCTTCATAGGACTATAAATTCAGTGAAGAAGCTGCAGAGAGTGTTTTCGTGGAGATTTTCGAGCGGTAAGACGCAAACAGGCGTGTTTTTTGACGACACACACTCACACATATATATAGACGGACAGAAACGCATAACCCTCGCGCATACTGCGCACGGGTAATAAAACCATAGTATTCTCACCATTGCCAAAACTCTTCCAATGCACGAACGATGACCAACACCAAACGGAAAGAACACATACGGACTAGGACTGGAGAGGAGCTGATAATATGCAGCACATCTGAACACACAATATAGATGAATACCGTTTCTGTCCAGGATCAAACCGACTAGGGTCAAACTTCAGAGGATCATCAAAATACTGAGGGCTTCGATTTGGTGAGTAAGGCAAACTCTGTGTAAATAAATATAGGAGTTAGCTAAATCAAATACCTATCACAACATGTTTCCCTATACAGTGATTTTATTACTTTTTGCAAGGGTAAAGTGTAAACCGTAGAGCGTAGACAGAAGCACTAATGCGTTAAAATGTGTGGAGCACCAATGCGTTAAAATTCCACTAAGTCTTTGATCATGCTCCACTGTGTGAAAAAGCACTGACGGTGCAGATGCCTCGGTGCAGTCATAAAACTAAAAGTTATAAAAACATACAGCAATCACAATGCAGTATGCGATCAGAAGCCAATCAGTGCTGACCACTAATTCAACTGGGCGTGTCTACAATGTTCAGTACAACCCATGCATACTGAATACGAGCGAGATAGCTTCCATAGCAGCTTGCTCACACAATTCCTCCTGACCTGCGCTGCTATCCTGTAGTGAAATTCTAACCTATCAGCTTCTAGGTAGTCAACTGTGGATAGCTTTGCGCTTTGCCATTCCAGATCGCCAGCAACAGCTCAATCGCGAGCCGGTGAGCAAATAGCACCATAACTCACGAACAAAGCTTCGTATACAGTTTTCACAAGTTCGAAAGCGAGATAATACCGTGTTATACTTGCATTGCTAGTTTCAGAGCTTAACTTTCAGAATGCGCTACAAAACCGAACCAGCTGTGAGCAATTCACGCGGTAACTTGCGCACTAAGTTTTAAAATCGAACTTCTTAAAATTCAAATCCGAGCAAGTATCGATTTCTACCCGTGTTGCTTGTTTCAGCGTTTAGTTTTCAGCAAGCTACGAGAAATTGTTGCGACAGACAGACAGAATGAATGACAACACGACTACTGTATGCCTCATGGCTGCGCCCACCGAGGCATATTAAATATCAGTGATTTGACACATTACTGACTGCAAGGTGACACTTCTCAAATCTTCCTAGCGAGAAGTAATAAATCTCTGTAACAGTTACTAATGTCAGCTACAGACAAGAGTTCATAACTATAAGAGTATCGAATGTTTAATAGCATGATGTAAATGGCATTCTCTGCCATTAAATACCTCATCAGTTGACCAATGAATCTCATGTGAGGTTGAGGAGTAAGTAGGAGTTGATAGCTATTTACTATTCAGCAATACAGTTATCACTACGTAACACTTACTTACACTGTGGACCCAGGAGCGCATAAAAGGAAGGAGCGTTTAGCCGCGATTTATCCAAATGTAAAGTGCGGCGGCGCTGTGTGCGTCCAAAAAACTTCTTTGACGTGCGTGGTGTTCAGATCGCCAGCAAATCTGTCTGTCTTCATGTGCACCGCACGTAGTGCGCTGCGGAGTTTACGTTTGGATATTTCCATTAGAGTTGAACGCTCCTTCCTTTTATGCGCTCCTGGTGGACCTCAAATCAGATTCACACATCATGTTTGTGGAGAATGCTGTTTACACTGCGCTAAAATAACATCTGTGCTAAAGGACATACCAATACTAAGAAGACACAACTTGTGTGCCTTGGAGCAAGTGTCACTCACCATAATCCATGTACCTTCAGGTATATAATAACCAAGCAGGTCAAGACCTCCTTTTGGAGTAGTTCGCTGGAGAGAAGCAGACGGATACAGCCTCAGGGTCTCCTCGAGTACCTACAGTAGTACATTGAGCAACAATATTGTATAACATAATAATACCGTATACGTAGAATTTTTCGAGGAAAAAAATACTTCATGTGTCAAAAATTCAATGCGTCAAATTTTCATGGGAAGCACATTTGCGTGTTTAATTTCGCGAATTTTAATATTCGCGTGTTTAATCTCGCGAATTTTTAATATTCGAGTGTTTAATTTCCATTGATGAATGGTCCCCTTGGAAATAAACTCCCCGCAAAAATTAATACATACATGTATACAGTACATTTGATGGTAATTGTAAATCCAGAGAGAAGGTCAAGAAGCCCGAATAAAACTCTATTACCAAAAACGTGGAATTTTCACAAAGCTTAGTTTTGCGAATTTCACAAGTGCAGTTTGATCACGAAATCTACCAACTTTAGCCAATCAGTTTTATACAGGACAACGCCAAAAATGAAAATTCTGTGTGAAATACTAACACTGCGAAAGATTACGTTTACGGTACCTGGTACTGTATATTGACTAGGAACACACACCTGGTTCATGTAAACCAGTTTGTCCACATCATCAGCATCCAAAGTATCTTTGTCACCAACAACCTCCTCAATCTCCTCCATCACCCTGCATCAAAATAACATGCACACCAATAAAAATTGGTAACTGATCGGTAGTTAGTTTTCTCAAATTCATAGAAGTTAGTAGGTTTGAGACATACAGCGGAAACCTCTCTAAGGCTTTGGGACCAACAAGATGGTGAAGGTGTCCTCTGGTCAGGGGTTTATTAGTTATTATACAATACGTGGGTTATAATATTTGTGATTCAAAAGGTGTCCGTTATAGAGAGGGTGTACTATGGTGAGGGGGTTAATTATTACACTTGTTGGTTCAGGAGTCCATCACAGAAGGAGCTTCTACGGGCCTCCTTTTTGAACTGTACTACCAAATAAGGTAATACAGGTAATACAGTTGGTAAAGATAATTATTATAGGTCAGAAAGGTTGGTTATACAGGCTCATTGAGTGTTACAAGCTCCTTCTCATGATGGGCTCCTGGTGGGTTATATTTGGGATTCAGTAAGTGTCCATTAAAGAGGAATAGTGGTGTCCGCTAAGAAGGCTTCCACTGTATGTCCTTTTAATCTAACAACTGCCACGGACACACGTACGTAGCATAGGGCTGAAACATACGTGTAGACTAGCTGGTGAATCAGTTACCTATGGTAAATGTCAGGATGTTGAATCAGTAAGCCTAAAGCAAACACAAGCAGAGTAGCAGTCGGTTCTTGTCCTGTAGTACACAGAGAAAATACAATATTATTTTGAGGACAACATTACTCGTGCTTACCAGCAACATAGAACATCAGGAACTCATCAACAAGATCTTCCATCTCTATATTCCCTTCGGTATCTGAAAGACAATGTGTAAAATGGTCAACATAATGCATAGCGTACCTCTATACAATACACAAAGTACTATGGTCAATGTTGGATTCTAGTGACCGCACAACAGTCACCGCTAAATCTGCATTCGTAATGCAACATGAAATACATGTAGGACGAGAAAGCGTTCGTACACAACTAGAAGGCTTGAGTGTTATTTTTTGTTAACTCTGAATGCACTGACTGGATACGATAAATAAGTTACCGTATTTCTTCTAAAAATTCGGCATAATTTCAGATTTGCTTGCACAATATTGTGAGGTGAGAAATTGTGCCAGACGTTCCATAAGCACCGAATAATTGGAGGTGTGGCGACAAGCACGTGTTTTGAACAAGAACACGTCTACAGCTCTTTCCATGAAGTACAGGACTTCTCACATCAGGCTGTTGGCTTACTATGACAAAGAACCGAAGCGCTTGCTAAAATTTTGAGGTTTGTACACATTTCAGCGACTAGGTGCCGAATGAGGTGCCGAATCTTTAGAAGAAATACGGAAAAGCAACTACAGATGTATGTGCTGTATGCGCCTGATAACACTTGTTTTGTGGTCGGGCATGTACAACACTATTTTATGGTTTATTTATTACAGCAACTCACGGACAATACTGAGTATCTGTGACATGATGTCAAACGGTAGTTCTTCCTTGTTGTCCAGAGCCTTCAACCTCAGCTCAATACAGTGTCTGCCGATATCTCTGAGCTTGCGTATGGCAGTAGCATACTTGCGACCAGCGAATGGTACAAGCTGAAAGAGCAAAAACGATTATAGAAAAGTATTGGTTTATTCACAGACAAACTTGAATCAATGGATTTCTGTTGATAACAGTAAATGCATCAAATGCTGTATTCAATAGAACAAGGAGCCCTTCTTTCCCAGCTATAGACTGTACAACTGGGTCCTTTTCAAAGTCTGCTCCAAAGGCAATCTATGGAGTGTCAACATCATTGTTCGTCAGACATGAAAAGACCACACCTACCTCACTGGTCACTTGGAGTGTTGCCTTAGAAAACTCTGGTTTCATAGGTACAACTGTTTTCCCATCCGCTTGTTCTCGTAGAGATGGAATTAAAACCCTCTTAGTGACAGTGTTGTAGACTGGAACAAGACCACGAAGATAACTGTGATTATTAGTATAAGTGAACTGTTACAATTATTTAAGCTACACCTTCTCGTGAATGCTGGTTCAAAAGCTCTCCTACGATCCTTCCAATCCTCATAGTGCTGAATGTTTGCCAAACTCTTCTTGACAAACCTGGAAAACAAGTCGTTATTCACACCTTCAACCATAGATCAATGCAGCGAATTTCAAAAAAACTGAATACAGTGGAACACCTCTCTTATTAGACACTCCCAATAGCAGAAACCTCCCAATTTGCTGATGGACAAAATACAAAGCAATACAAATTGACACTCTAAGTTAGGGACACCTCCATATAACTGACGAAAAGTGGGTTTTTCCACTGCATTGCATATGGGATACTGTGGGCAATGGGCATCATGTACATGAATCACAGGCATTACACAGTTTTTCATTATTATTATTAACCCTCGGCACATGCACGAGGGTTACGGTACTTGCTCTGTCATTCATTCGTGTATTCATTCTGTCCATCGAGCTAGAGAGACCGTTGTTCACTTCTGAAACTCGGTGAAGGTGTGAACAGGCTTAGCTTGCAATGTGACTCATGACATTGTATTTTGATAAAATACTTTGTTCTCAAGTTATGGCCTGGCTCACCCAGCTTGCCGGCTATCTTGGACGTCTCTGACAACAAAAGCACCCATAGTTGACTTTTTAGGTACTTGTAGACTTACATCTAAACAGAAGGACAGCTCTGAGTGTGCATAGATATCTCAAGAAAAGTCTACAGCTAGCATAGCAATGGCTACCTACTCACGTGTTCATGCATGGTCACGCCCACATGACACACCTAGAAAGTGGTCAGTATTATTTTCTTCTGGTTAGCAGTGCAGTTTCAATATAGCTACAGCCTATAAGCTAAGCAGGTTGGCACTACCTGCAAACCCCTGCTACAATCCCCAACTAGGGAGCTTAGTGCTACCTCTACAATATGTGCATGGCACACAGAGGGTTTGTGAAATCCGTTCATTTTTAGTAGTAGTGGGTGTGGTTCTAACCTTTGACCAAACATTTTCTGAAATGGCTTGATCTCCGGCTTCGACACTTGTCGCGTAGTAATGATCTATGCAAGCAGATTAAAGTGAGTACACAACATGTATGAATACAAGTGAAGTAAAAAAGTTTAATAAAACTAAAAAGTGTAGGAAGACGCTTGCAAAAGTAAAGGAACAAGATGGAATAATGCTTGCAAGAGTAAAAGTCCCAAGTATCCCTAAATCAGCGGCTTAAATTGATTAGGAGGACATAGTCCAATGAAGTAATTGACGGTTGTAAATTAAAGCTAGAGGTAGCTGTTGTGGAGGACACAGTTCGATGACAGTTAAAAGTACATTTTTGTCAGGGAGAAACTGAGTTAGCTGTTAGAAAGAACCATACTCTATCTCCTCTGTAGTGGCGTAGCCAGGATTGGAAAGTTGGTAGGGCACAAGTAGCTAATTAATTATTCATGATGAAGTGGTCAATTAATATCGCTTGTTAAACAATAATGCTGGGCTGTTTTTTTCGACATTTAGGTGAGCAATTGTATTTTACCAGCTGCCGAGGGGAGACAAACTGCCCTAAACAAACATTTTGCTCTGAAACAAGCAAGAAAACAGATACAGCCGGGCACATGTTCAAGGACCAGCTCAGTTGCCCGGGCACTGGACATAAGTTGCCCGGGTGTAGCTACACCACTAGTCCTTTGCCTATATGCAACCCAGGGCCCCTACTATACAAAGTTCTCACCTTAATGCACTCTGGATCAAGAGCAATGACAATAGGATTATGGATGCCCCAAAACTTGAACACTGGTCCGCACTCCAGATACCTTGTAATAGTTCGATCTTTATACATGTGCATGTTAGCATGCATGCATACCATTGATGTATTGTGTCGAAAAAGAACTGCTTGTTCCCCAGCTCTCTCATCAATGGGAAATGACCTAAAATAAACCTGTGTAAATATGATACAGTCAACCAGCTAAGCCTGGCGACTCCTTCTTTGGCTCGGCCGATGCCAAAATTGACTATGACTAGATGTCTATGATGAGACTATGTATTCACTTACGAGGCTCCCTTTGGTTGTGGTATGTGCGCGTATCTACGGTGTACTATCACCAGGTAGCCAATGAACGTCATAAAGACAAGTAAAAACGCCGTGAGCAGAGCAACAGCCACGGCAGCCAACACAGGTACGATCTCCATTGTGATAAAAATTATAGTGGGCGTGACCACAATTGAATTCTAAATACATTAATTTTTAATAATTATTTATAATAAAATTATTATTCATCATAATCATAAGAATGTGCTGTTTAATATTTCAATGCACTATCTAGATGATTGAATGTGGGTTAATCCAAGATCCTCGTAGATGATACACACTGACAGTGCAAGTTCAATAAAATTAGCTTGTTGGGTGAATTGGGTGCATGACAAGGGCGGGGCTCATTGCTTGTGCATGGAGTAATCTCATAAAATTAGACTGCACCTTTAAACATGCATACGACTTCAATTGCATCGATCATGTATGCACCTGAAATATGCCATTGGAATGAATTAGCTACATCACTCCTAACTTCAGCTGATATTAATTTCAGTCCTAACCTAGGAATACTCAAGTCTATATTTACCTACTTGAGCTAACGACTGCAAAAAAACGCATTATAAGGGTGCACATAATTGTTTTGGCTTTTGATCCTGAATACTTTGCAGGAATGATTAATAATTATTATGAGTCAATTTAATAGCAAAGCATATGGCCTAGCGGTCCAGATTTGGCCTAGTGACTACAGTAGCAGTCTGGATTTTAGAAGTTGGCACAAGTCCGGTCCGTCAGTCCAGATTTTAGAAGCAACCAAATTCCGTATTTGTTGCAGGCAAGCCGATGATGTAGGGATACCTACTTTTGCAAGCTTTAATCATGTCTACACTTTGTTAGTTTTTGTTACTGTTATTTTTAGTGAAACCTGAGCTAATGGTCACCTGCCTTTATTAATACGGTCACCTCTCTAGTACGCCCACATGCCTATGTCCCAACTGATAACTTGAAATGAGTTTCACCCTCTATAATGCAGAGACCTCAACCAAATGTAGCTCAAATGCGTGAGATTTCGTAGTTTACGGAAATATCTGCTGTTATACGGAGATTTTTGGCTGTTATACGGAAATTATAAAGCTTGAATGCGTGAGTCTCACGCAAGTTGCGTGAGAGTTGATAGCACTGATAATGTAGCCACCTGCCTTATCAAGTCAATTTTTACTGTCCCAAGGGTGACCAGATAAGCCAGGTTTCACTATTGCTTAAATAAACGTTTAATTGCCGTTTTTCACCGGAGTCCTTATAATTTCTCTATGCTATTCAAGTCGCTTAGCTGAGGTGGCTGGCACGTGCTCTTTGGGATCTTCACGGTACACTATCACGTCAAATTGCTTTTTTCCAAAGTAGTTTTTCGCAGCCGCAACATTGAATCAAACTACGGACTGGATCGCCGGAATTTGCACAGATATTTTGCACCACGACACGTGGACGCTGACCAATCAAATTCATTCAGTGGTATAGCCACGTGTATTATTTCACAAGTTTGGCAAGATCTTCAGTTTGCTATCAGGCAGGACCATACTTCCGCGTTTTCCACAGACAAATAATTCTTCTATCAAAAATGCCCGTTGGTGGCGGTGTTGCCGGAGGCGGAGGAGGAATCGGTGGTTTCAGTGGAGGAGCGAACCTGATCGCCTTTGGTATAGAAGTTGTGTGTCATTTAATAACTTGCACAGTCTGTTTTTTGATTCTTGGAGCCATTTTCGGGGGGCTCGTTTTATGGACGACCACTGGCGCGGTCGTTCCCGTCTTTTTCTCACCTGGCGAAACGCGGTTAGCGTCCTTTGGATCATTCTTTTGTGATGAAGTCACACTCGTAAGCAACTCATCTGCTGGAGCCACTCTCTACCTCATAACTGACACTCCTCCACTCACTGACCGGAACGACTTCACTATCAACTCCTCTCTCACATTGCCAGACAACTTCTTCAAATACTGGAACTACTATCTCTACCCTGGCTCCACTTTCTCAAGTAGTTTTCGTACACGCTCAAATTCTGACAGTGGAACTGTTTTTCTGTTCAAGGGAAAAAATAGCATTCAAAGGTGGTTCAGGAATCCATTTTTAAACCGACCTGTTGCAGCACGCATTATACCATGTTCTTCACAG
The DNA here is from genome assembly GCA_964017065.1 of Haliclona indistincta. NCBI lineage: Eukaryota > Metazoa > Porifera > Demospongiae > Haplosclerida > Chalinidae > Haliclona > Haliclona indistincta. The sequence continues at coordinate 7,899,356 of OZ024789.1, forward strand.
CATCACTTCTCGCTCTCAGTACAAGAAGAGGACGAGTACTACTTTGTTTATTACAACAATCGTGGTCAGCAATGTCCACAATCGAGCTCTGAGCTTCTATTGGATGTCACCATATCTGTTAGTCGATTACAGTACTCTACAGAAGATCTTACAACAGCTACAAACTGCTCAGTTATCGAAGGAGAGTGTTCACTGAATGTTCCAGCTCATCCAAATTATCGCGCTCTGATTGTCACCAATACACCCGATGACCCGGATTGGGAGGAGAATGTAGACGTTAGCTTACATTGCTCATCGAACAGAGAGTGGGCTTATGCTGTGGTAGTGCTAATAGCTCTTCTGGTAATAGTTAGTGTCAACATTACTGCTGCTGTCTTGCAGGAGTTGACAACAGTTCCTCCTCCATCTTATGTTCGTCTTATGTTCATTTATCTTGTCATATTCACTACAGTACACTCATTTGCTTATCCTAACAAGAACGAAACCCTGCCTCCTCCGGTCTATTACAATAACTAAAATGTTTTTTTGAGTCAGTCAGTCATTCAAATAAAATTGTTAATAAATTTTGTTGTTTGCATGATATCGGCCGCAGTAGTTGACAGATTTATTATCAAGCAGAGAATGTACCCTGGACAGTAAATTAGCATGCAAAAGACGGACAGAGTACAGTGAACTGAACAAAACAGGGCTTTAGTAACACGACTGATACAAATTTCAGCTATCTTGAAACAGTATTATTGTCTAATGTTCAATCCAGCATTTCATCCACTTAACGCCTTAGCGCTAACTTCTAAGTGAGCCTGAGAAAGAGAGTTATGGCTTCAAGTTTGTGAAAATTGCACTGAGCTGCTTTAGGAATTGCAATTATGCGCTCCTGATTGCAGCTATTATTTAAAAACACATGATAATTAAAATGCAAAATCCAAATCATCTGCATGCAAAATAATAAGTAGCCACAGTTACGAGACCATGCGTGCAAAGGAAATTATTCTTAAGAAAATGAACGAATTGTAAAGTATTGAACTAGCGATGACTACAGAGTTGGTCAATAAGTTTTGGTCCTTCAGTATTAATCTTTCCTGTCATCAAATAAAAATGAAATACATGATAAAATTTATTGTAATGCTTCCTCGGGCTCAATTCTGCATTTTGCTAGGTAAAGTGTTAAGTGGATGAAAAACATTAGACATTAGACAAGTGTTTCAAGATAGCTGAAATCTTGAAATTTTGCTGAGTGTATTGAATATGACAAGATAAATGTAAGGTGATTGTTCAGATTGGCGCCTAGTGTCAATGAAGTAGTGCCCGGGGTTTAAGCAGTTGAGGTAGTGACATGTTTCTAATAGTTGCATGAGATATCCACAGTAGATCATGACTTTTATCTTGATCTGCATGGAGATGAATATCAACATTATCAGCAGTTGCTGTATTGTAATTAAAGCACTGAAACAAATTAAACCTTATACTATAATACGAAACTCTCCGAATACTTGTACGGGGAACATGGTAGCTAACTGCACATATCATAGTATGATAATGTAGGGGAATAGCAGAGGAATTATTTTCACGGTACCGTAAAAATAGCCTCACTACGATTCCGTATTTATTGCAGGCAAGCCGATGATGTAGGGATACTTACTTTTGCTAGCTTCAATCATGTCTACACTTTGTTAGTTTTTGCTAAAACTTACTCTTATTTTTAGTGAAACCTGAGCTAATGGTCACCTGCCCATATAAATGTGGTCACCTCTCTAGTACGACCACATGCTTAAGTCCCAACTGCAATGAGTTTCACCCTCTATAATGCAGCCACCTGCCTTATCAGGCCAATTTTTACTGTCCCAAGGATGACCAGATTAGCCAGGTTTCACTATTGTTTATTAATTTCTCTATGCTATTCAAGTCGCTTAGCTGAGGTGGCTGGCACGTGCTCTTTGGGACCTTCACGGTACACAATCACGTCAAATTGCTTTTTTCCAAAGTAGTTTTTCGCAGATGCAACATTGAATCAAACTACGGACTGGATCGCGGGAATTTGCACAGATATTTTGCACCGCGACACGTGGACGCTGACCAATCAAATTCATTCAGTGGTAGCCACGTGTATTATTTCACAAGTTTGGCTAGAACTTCAGTTTGCTATCAGGCAGGACCATACTTCCGCGTTTTCCACAGACAACTGAATTCTTCTGTCAAAAATGTCCGTTGGTGGCGTTGTTGCCGGAGGACTAATCGTCTTTGGTGGCGCTAGAGTCTTCGATGGTCGAGCATCTGAGACTGATAGAGAACCGACTTGTATAGAAGCTGTGTGTCCATTAATAACTTGCACAGCCTGTTTTTTGATTGGAGCCATTTTCGCGGGCATCGTTTTATGGATGACCACTGCCGCGGTCGTTCCCGTCTTTTTCATCTCACCTGGCGAAACGCGGTTAGTGTCCTTTGGATCATTCTTTTGTGAAGAAGTCACACTCGTAAGCAACTCATCTACTGGAGCCACTCTCTACCTCATAACTGACACTCCTCCACTCACTGACCGGAACGACTTCTCTATCAACTCCTCCCTCACTTTGTCAGACAACTTCTTCAAATACTGGAACTACTATCTCTACCCTGGCTCCACTTTCTCAACTAGTTTTCGTACACGCTCAAATTCTGACAGTGGAACTGTTTTACTGTTCAAGGGAAAATATAGCATTCAGCGGTGGTTCAGGAATCCATTTTTAAACCGACCCGTTGCAGCACTCATTATACCATGTTCTTCACAGCATCACTTCTCGCTCTCAGTACAAGAAGAGGACGAGTACTACTTTGTTTATTACAACAATCGTGGTCAGCAGTGTCCACAATCGAGCTCTGAGCTTCTATTGGATGTCACCATATCTGTTAGTCGATTACAGTACTCTACAGAAGATCTTACAACAGCTGCAAACTGCTCTGCTATCGAAGGAGAGTGTTCACTGAATGTTCCAGCTCATCCGAATTATCGCGCTCTGATTGTCACCGATATGCCCGATGACCCGGATTGGGAGGAGAATGTAGATGTTACCTTACATTGCTCATCGAACAGAGAGTGGGCTTATGCTGTGGTAGTGCTAATACCTCTTCTGGTAATAGTTGGTGTCAGCATTACTGCTGTAATACTGGGATGTGTCTGCAAGAGATCATGCCGTCGACAACCATCACAGAGCTCTCAATCTGAGACAGCAGCTTCTAGTGCGCTGAGAATCGAGGTCACACCTAGGGACTACCCAAAGACCGCAAGACCAGCTGATGAAGGCAATGGACAGGAGTTGACAACAGTTCCTCCTCCATCTTATGAACTCTCATTTGCTTATCCTAACAAGAACGAAACCCTGCCTCCTCCAGTCTATTACAATAACTAAAACTGTTTTTTTTTTGAGACAGTCATTCAAATGAAATTTAATTGTTAATAAATTTTGTTTCTTGCATGATAACGGCCGCAGTAGCTGACAGATCTATTATCAAGCTGAGAATGAACCCAATCAGCTTACAAAAGACGGAGAACTGAACAAAATAGGGATTTTAGTAACATGACTGACATGATACGACAGTGAGAGTGTACAGCAAATTTCAGCTATCTTGAAACACTTGTCTAATGTTCAATCCAGCATTTCATCCACTTAACACTTTAGCGCTAACTAGTAAGTGAGCCTGAGAAAGAGAGTTATGGCTTCAAGTTTGTGAAAAGTGCACTGAGCTGCTCTTTGAATTGCAGCTATTATAATTAAAACCAGATCATCTACATGCAAATAGCCACAGTTACGAGACCATGCACAGCAATCGTTACTAGTTATTGAGGCGAATGCAGCTGATATCAAGAGTTTTATGTCTTGCACTGTTTGGGCAGTATCTTCATAAACAATTTCACCTTACTAAAGCAGTGTTCGATAGGGTTCAGATCTGATAAATACGGAGAACAAGAGCCCAACACTATTTATAAGATGGTAGCTAATGCTTTCTTAGGCTCAATTCTGCATTTGGCTAGGTAAAGTGTTAAGTGGATGAAATGCTGGATTGAACATAAATGTAAGGTGATTGTTCAGATTGGCGCCTAGTGTCAGTTCAAATCAATGAAACAGTGCCCGGGGTTTTAAGCAGTTGAGGTAGTGACATGTTTCTAGTAGTAGCATGAGATATCCACAGTAGATCATGACTTTACCTTGATCTGCATGGAGATGAATATCAACATTATCAGCAGTTGCTGTATTGTAATTAAAGCACTGAAACAAACCTTATACTATAATACAAAACTCTCCGAATACTTGTACAGGAACATGGTAGCTAACTGCACATATCATAGTATGATAATGTAGGGGAATAGTAGGGGAATTATTTTCACGGTACCGTAAAAATAGTCACTACGATTCCGTATTTGTTGCAGGCAAGCCGCTGATGTAGGGATACTTACTTTTGCAAGCTTCAATCATGTCTACACTTTGTTAGTTTTTGTTAAAACTTACTCTTATTTTTAGTGAAACCTGAGCTAATGGTCACCTGCCTATGTAAATGTGGTCACCTCTCTAGTACACCCACATGCTTAAGTCCTAACTGCAATGAGTTTCACCCTCTATAATGCAGCCACCTGCCTTATCAGGCCAATTTTTACTGTCCCAAGGATGACCAGATTAGCCAGGTTTCACTATTGTTTATTAATTTCTCTATGCTATTCAAGTCGCTTAGCTGAGGTGGCTGGCACGTGCTCTTTGGGACCTTAACGGTACACAATTACGTCAAATTGCTTTTTTCCAAAGTAGTTTTTCGCAGATGCAACATTGAATCAAACTACGGACTGGATCGCCGGAATTTGCACAGATATTTTGCACCGCGACACGTGGACGCTGACCAACCAAATTCATTCAGTGGTAGCCACGTGTATTATTTCACAAGTTTGGCAAGATCTTCAGTTTGCTATCAGGCAGGACCATACTTCCGCGTTTTCCACAGACAAATTCTTCTATCAAAAATGCCCGTTCGTGGCGGTGTTGCCGGAGGAGGAATCGGTGGATTCAGCGGAGGAGCCAACTCCGCCTTTGGTGGCGCTAGAGTCTTCGATGGTCGAGCATCTGATGGAGAACCGACTTGTATAGAAGCCGTGTGTCGATTAATAACTTGCACAGCCTGGTTTTTGATTATTGGATCCATTTTAGCGGGCATCGTTTTATGGACGACCACTGGCGCGGTCGTTCCCGACTTTTTCTCACCTGGCGAAACGCGGTTAGTGTCCTTTGGATCATTCTTTTGTGATGAAGTCACACTCGTAAGCAACTCATCTACTGGAGCCACTCTCTACCTCATAACTGACACTCCTCCACTCACTGACCGGAACGACTTCACTATCAACTCCTCCCTCACTTTGTCAGACAACTTCTTCAAATGCTGGTACTACTATCTCTACCCTGGCTCCACTTTCTCAACTAGTTTTCGTACACGCTCAAATTCTGACAGTGGAACTGTTTTTCTGTTCAAGGGAAAAAATAGCATTCAACGATGGTTAAGGAATTCATTCTTAAACCGACCCGTTGCAGCACTCATTATACCATGTTCTTCACAGCTTCACTTCTCGCTCTCAGTACAAGAAGAGGACGACTACTACTTTGTGTATTACAACAATCGTGGTCAGCAGTGCCCGAAATCGTGCTCTCAGCTTCGATTGGATGTCACCATATCTGTTAGTCGATTACAGTACTCTACAGAAGATCTTACAACAGCTACAAGTTGCTCTGCTATCAAAGGAGAGTGTTCACTGAATGTTCCAGCTTATCCAAATTATCGCGCTCTGATTGTCACCGATATGCCCGATGACCCAGATTGGGAGGAGAATGTAGACGTTACCTTACATTGTTCATCGAACAGAGAGTGGGCTTATGCTGTGGTAGTGCTAATACCTCTTCTGGTAATAGTTGGTGTCAGCATTACTGCTGTAATACTGGGATGTGTCTGCAAGAGATCATGCCGTCGACAATCATCACAGAGCTCTCAATCTGAGACAGCAGTTTCTAGTGCGCTGAGAATCGAGGTCACACCTAGGGACTACCCAAAGACCGCAAGACCAGCTGATGAAGGCAATGGACAGGAGTTGACAACAGTTCCTCCTCCATCTTATGAACTCTCATTTGCTTATCCTAACAAGAATGAAACCCTGCCTCCTCCGGTCTATTACAATAACTAAAATGTTTTTTTTGGAGCCAGTCATTCAAATAAAATTTAATTGTTAATAAATTTTGCATGATATCGGCCGCAGTAGTTGACAGATTTATTATCAAGCAGGGAATGAACCCTGGGCACCAAATCAGCATACAAAGACGGACAGAGAACAGTGAACTGAACAAAACAGGGATTTAGTAACATGACTGATACAACAGTGAGAGTGTAGTGAATATGACAAGATAAAAAAGTGATTGTTCAGATTGGCGCCTAGTGTCTGTTTAAATCAATGAAGTACATGTGTAGTGCCCGGGGTTTATAGCAGTTGAGGTAGTGACAAGTTTCTAGTAGTTGCACGAGGTATCCGCAGTAGATCATGACTTTACCCTGATCTGCATGGAGATAAATATCAACATTATCAGCAGTTGCTATAGTGAAATTAAACCACTAAAACAAACCTTATACTATAATACGAAACTCTCCAAATACTTGTACGGGAACAATGTCCATAGCTAGATGAATTGTAGCTAATTGTAGTATGACAATGCACAGACCTAGCTTCATCCCTGAGGGCTCAGTACACTCCAGCTATCAAATTCTTTAATGTGCTGAGCTACATGTACAGGCATGGGTACTGTCAAATTGACATGTTGATGCAGTAAATTGACACATTGATGATCTAGCATAGGTCACTCGCAATTGAACTGAGGTCATTGAAAAATTGAATTACAGCAGAGTTTTTAAACAGTAGTCAGTTAAAAGTGCATTGTGCTTCAGCGGTCTACAGTGGAACCCCTCTTAGAGGACACCCTCATCCCTCTATAATAGACACTTACTGAATCCCAAATATAACCCACATAATGTATAATAAACCTCTGACCAGAGGACACCCTCTCTATAATGGACAATTTTATCTTTGTCACCAACAAACCTCCTCGATCTCCTCCATCACCCTGCATCAATAAAACATGCACACCAATAAAGATTGGTAGCTGATCGGTGGTTAAATCTTTAGTTTTCTTAAATTCATAGAAGTTACATGTAGTAGGTTTTAGACATACCTCTCTAAGGCTTTGGGACAAACAATAATTATGATGAAGGTGTCCTCTGGTCAGGGGTTTATTATACAATATGTGGGTTATAATGATATTTGTGACTCAAAAAGTGTCCGTCATAGAGAGGGTGTCCTCTGGTCAGGGGTTTAATTATTACACATGTGGGTTCAGGAAGGGCTCTTGGTAGGTTACCGTGTAGCGGGAAATTTTCGAAGGAGAAAACTTTTGCGAATTACAGACTATTCGTGAAAATATTATCCGCGAATGTCTTGTTTTTGTTGACAAAGATAGGGCAATAGCGCTGGTTCGCGAAAATATTATTCGCAAAATGCTCTATCTCGCACATTCACGAAAGTTTTCTCCCGCAAAAATTTCCCGCTATACGGTATATTTGGGATTCAGTAATTGTCCATTACAGAGGAATAATGGTGTCCACTAACTGTATGTCCTCTTAATGCAACAACTGCAGAGCAACATGCACGTAGCATAGGTCTGAAACTTATGTATTACTTAATGTAGGTAAGGAGTGCTCTACGTGATTTATGGCACGAGGGGTGTGGTCGAGTGGCTGATAAAGCACGAGGCGAAGCCGAGTGCTTTATCAGACACGAGACCACAGCCCGAGTGCCATAAATCACGTAGAGCACGACTTACCTATATTAAAATACGTGATTTACAGGAAGCGCTGTGCCTTTGATTCCGCCCACACATATACTTTAAAGACTGGTAAAGTAGTTATACCTATGGTAAATGTCAGGATACTGAATCAGTAAGCCTAAAGCAAACACAAGCAGAGTAGCAGTTGCTTCTTGTCCTGCAGTACACAAAGAAAATACAATATTATTTGAGGACAGCATTACTCGTGCATACCAGCAACATAGAACATTAGGAACTCATCAACAAGATCTTCCATCTCTATATTTCCTTCGGTATCTGAATGACAATGTGTAAAATGGTCAACATAATGTGTAGCGTACCTCTATACAATACATAAAAGTACTATCAATGTTGGATTCTAGTGACCGCAATGAAAGTCACCGCTAAATCTGCATTCAACATGAACTACATGTAGGACGAGAAAGCATTCGTACATACCGTATAACGGGAAATTTTCACAGGAGAAAATTTTCGCGAATGCGCGAATAATATTTTCGCAAATCAGCGCTATTGCCCTATCTTTGTCAACAAAAACAAGACATTCATGGATAATATTTTCGCAAATAGCCTGTACTTCGCGAAAAATATTCTCCTGCGAAAATTTCCCGTTATACGGTAACTAGCAGGCTTGAGTGGTGTTAACTCTTAATGCACTGACTGGATACAATAATAAGTTAAAACAACTACAGATGTACATGCTGTATGCACCTGATAACACTTGTTTTGTGTAATTGGGCATGTACAGCACTTATTTTATGGTTTATTTATTACAGCAACTCACGGACAATGCTGAGTATCTGTGACATGATGTCAAACGGTAGTTCTTCCTTGTTGTCCAGAGCCTTCAACCTCAGCTCAATACAATGTCTGCCGATATCTCTGAGCTTACGTATAGCAGTAGCATACTTGCGACCAGCAAATGGTACAAACTGAAAGAGCAAAAACTATCAAAGAAAAATATTGGTTTATGAACTGACTAACTTAAATCAATGGATTTCTGTTGATAACAGTAAATGCATCAAATGCAGTATTCAATAGAACAAGGAGCCCTTCTTTCCCAGCTATAGACTGTACAACTGGGTCCTTTTCAAAGTCTGCTCCAAAGGCAATCTATGAAGTGTTAACATCATTGTTCGTCAGACATGAAAAGACCACACCTACCTCACTGGTCACTAGGAGTGTTGCCTTAGAAAACTCTGGTTTCATAGGTACAACTGTTTTTCCATCCGCTTGTTCTCGTAGAGATGGAATTAAAACCCTCTTAGTGACAGTGTTGTAGACTGGAACAAGACCACGAAGATAACTGTAATTATTATTATAAACGAACTGTTACAATTATTTAAGCTACACCTTCTCGTGAATGCTGGTTCAAAAGCTCTCCTACGATCCTTCCAATCCTCATAGTGCTGAATGTTTGCCAAACTCTTCTTGACAAACCTGGAAAACAAGTCTTTCTCTTCATACCATAGATTAATGCAGTGAATTAAAAATAAACTGAATACAGTCAAACACCTCTCACAAGACACCTCACAATAGCGGACACCCAAAATTTGCTGGTGGGCAAAATACAAAGCAATGGGGTTGAACCTCCGAGTTAGGGTCACCTCCATATAACAGACAAAGCGCTTTTTTCAATACATTGCTAATGGGATACTGTGGGCATCATGTACATGAATCATAGGATATGCATTACACAGTTTTTCATTATTATTATTAAGCCTCGGCGCATGCACGAGGGTTACGGTACTTGCTCTGTCATTTGTTTGTGTATTCGTTCTGTCCATCGAGCTACAGAGACCATCGTTCACTTCTGAAACTCGGTGAAGGTGTGAACAGGCTTAGCTTGCAATGTGACTCATGTATTTTGCTAAAATGCTTTTGTTCTCGAGTTATGGCCTGGCTCACCCAGCTTGCCGGCTATCTTGGACGTCTCTGACAACAAAAGCGCCCATAGTTGACCTTTTAGGTACTTGTAGACTACATCTAAACAGCAGGACAGCTCTGAGTGTGCGTAGATATCTCAAGAAAAGTCTACAGCTAGCATAGCAATGGCTACCTACTCACGTGTTCATGCAAGGTCACGCCCATGCCCACGCCCACATGGCACGCCTAGAAAGTGGTCAGTATAACTTCTGGTAAGCAGTGCAGTTTAAATATAGCTACAGCCTATAAACTAAGACTACCTGCAAACTCCTGCTACAATCCCCAACTAGGGAACTTAGTGCTATTATCTCTACAATATGTGCATGACACGCAGAGGGTTTGTGAAATCCATTCATTTTAGTAGTAGTGGGTGTGGTTCTAACCTTTGACCAAACATTTTCTGAAATGGCTTGATCTCCGGCTTCGACACTTGTCGTGTAGTAATGATCTATGTAAGCAGATTAAAGTGAGTACACAACATGTATGAACACAAGTAAAACAGTTTTAATAATAAAAAGTGTAGGGATGATGCTTGCAAAAGTAAAGGAACAAGATGGAATCTTGTTAAAGTAAAGTCCCAAGTATCCATACATCAGCGGCTTGAATCGATTAGGAGGACATAGTCCAATGAATTAATTGATGGTTGTAAATTAAAGCTAGAGGAGGCTGTTTTGGAGGACGACAGTTAAAAGTACATTTTTTTGTCAGGGAGAAACTGAGTTAGCTGTTAGAAAGAACCATACTCTATCTCCTCTGCAGTGGCGTAGCCCAGGATTGGGAAGAGCACAAGTAGCTAAATAATGCTGAGCTGTTTTTTCGACATTGTGAGCAAATGTATTTTACCAGCTGCCGAGGGGAGACAAACTGCCCTAAACAAACAGTTTGCTCTGAAACAAGCAAGAAAACGGATACAGCCGGGCACATGTTTCAGGACCAGCTCAGTTGCCCGGGCACGTGCCCGGGTGTAGCTACACCACTAGTCCTTTGCCTATATGAAACCCAGGCCCCTACTATACAAAGTTCTCACCTTAATGCACTCTGGATCAAGAGCAATGACAATAGGATTATGGATGCCCCAAAACTTGAACACTGGTCCACACTCCAGATACCTTGTAATAGTTCGATCTTTATACATGTGCATGTTAGCATGCATACCATTGATGTATTGTGTCGAAAAAGAACTGCTTGTTCCCCAGCTCTCTCATCAATGGGAAATGACCTAAAATAAACCTGTGTAAATATGATACAGTCAACCAGCTAAGCCTGGCGACTCCTTCTTTGGCTCGGCCGATGCCAAAATTGACTATGACTAGATGTCTATGATGAGACTATGTATTCACTTACGAGGCTCCCTTTGGTTGTGGTATGTGCGCGTATCTACGGTGTACTATCACCAGGTAGACAATGAACGTCATAAAGACAAGTAAAAACGCCGTGAGCAGAGCAACAGCCACGGCAGCCAACACAGGTACGATCTCCATTGTGATAAAAATTATAGTGGGCGTGACCACAATTGAATTATAAATACATTAACTCTTTAGTGACTGAATTATTTTGACGAAAATTCGGCTTGCTCTAAACTGACAGTTTGTCTTGCGATTTCTACAACATGCAGTACGCTAGCTGTTCCAAACTAGCACTGTTTTTTCCCGGCATGTCAAAGTTTACGACCATGTACTAAACTCTGAGTTGGCCACTCCCAATTCGGAACAGAAGCCGCTTAAGTGCTGCGACCTCGTCATTTTTCAGCCAATTTTGGTCTTCGTTTAGCCCTGGTGACTGATACAAAAACCTGGTGGTGTCCAGGTGAGCAAACAGCATAGTTTAGACCATATTCTATGCCCAAGTATGCATTTAGGGGCATCCTGAAGCCCCAAAAATGCCGAAAGCGACGAGGGGCTCCGCCCCTTCGAACCCCGGGTTAAAGGGGGGACACCCCCCTTTAAAAATCCCCCCGTTCTATATATTTTAGTGGGGAGGGCGCGGCGAAAAACAGTGGGTTTTTTCAGGTAAAGTTAGCTTTTGCAATTAAACTTTATTTGACCTTTCTAGAGCACTTTTCACACTATTTATGACGTCTACAGTAGGTGGAGTCAATTATGACGGCTAAATCCGCTATAGGCCCTAAAGGGTTAATTTTTAATAATTATTTATAATAAAATTATTATTCATCATAATCATAATGTGCTGTTAATACTTCAATGCACTATCTAGATGATTGAATGTGGGTTAATCCAAGATCCTCGTAGATGATACACACTGACAGTGCAAGTTCAATAAAATTAGCTTGGTTCGTTATTGTTGGGTGCATGACAAGGGTGGGGCTTCGTTTAAACATGCATACGACTTTAATTGCATCGATCATGTATGCACCTGAAATATGCCATTGGAATGAAGTAGCTACATCACTCCTAACTTCAGCTGATATTAATTTCAGTCCTAACCTAGGAATACTCAAGTCTATATTTACCTACTTGAGCTAACGACTGCAAAAAAACGCATTATAAAGGTGCACATAATTGTTTTGGCTTTTTATCCTGAAAACTTTGCGATGATGTAGGGATACTTACTTTTGCAAGCTTCTATCATGTCTACACTTTTGTTAGTTTTTGTTAAAACTTACTTTTATTTTTAGTGAAACTTGAGCTAATGGTCACCTGCCTTTATAAATGTGGTCACCTCTCTAGTACGCCCACATGCTTAAGTCCCAACTGATAACATGCAATGAGTTTCACCCTCTATAATGTAGCCACCTGCCTTATCCGGTCAACTTTTACTGTCCCAAGGGTGACCAGATAAGCCAGGTTTCACTATTGTTTAAATTTCTCAATGCTATTCAAGTCGCTTAGCTGAGGTGACTGGCACGTGCTCTTTGGGACCTTCAAGGTACACAATCACGTCAAATTGCTTTTTTCCAAAGTAGTTTTTCGCAGATGCAACATTGAATCAAACTACGGACTGGATCGCCGGAATTTGCACAGATATTTTGCACCACGACACGTGGACGCTGACCAATCAAATTCATTCAGTGGTAGCCACGTGTTATATTTCACGAGTTTGGCAAGATCTCCAGTTTGCTATCAGGCAGGACCATACTTCCGCGTTTTCCACAGACAAATTATTCTATCAAAAATGCCCGTTCGTGGCGGTGTTGCCGGAGGAGGAATCGGTGGATTCAACGGAGGAGCCAACTTCGCCTTTGGTGGCGCTAGAGTCTTCGATGGTCGAGCATCTGATGGAGAACCGACTTGTATAGAAGCCGTGTGCCGATTAATAACTTGCACAGCCTGGTTTTTGATTATTGGATCCATTTTCGCGGGCATCGTTTTATGGACGACCACTGGCGCGGTCGTTCCCGACTTTTTCTCACCTGGCGAAACGCGGTTAGTGTCCTTTGGATCATTCTTTTGTGATGAAGTCACACTCGTAAGCAAATCATCTACTGGAGCCACTCTCTACCTCATAACTGACACTCCTCCACTCACTGACCGGAACGACTTCACTATCAACTCCTCCCTCACTTTGTCAGACAACTTCTTCAAATGCTGGTACTACTATCTCTACCCTGGCTCCACTTTCTCAACTAGTTTTCGTACACGCTCAAATTCTGACAGTGGAACTGTTTTTCTGTTCAAGGGAAAAAATAGCATTCAACGGTGGCTCAGGAATTCATTCTTAAACCGACCCGTTGCAGCACTCATTATACCATGTTCTTCACAGCATCACTTCTCGCTCTCAGTACAAGAAGAGGACGAGTACTACTTTGTTTATTACAACAATCGTGGTCGGCAGTGCCCACAATCGAGCTCTCAGCTTCAATTGGATGTCACCATATCTGTTAGTCGATTACAGTACTCTACAGAAGATCTTGCAACAGCTACAAACTGCTCAGTTATCGAAGGAGAGTGTTCACTGAATGTTCCAGCTCATCCAAATTATCGCGCTCTGATTGTCACCGATATACCCGATGACCCAGATTGGGAGGAGAATGTAGACGTTACCTTACATTGTTCATCGAACAGAGAGTGGGCTTATGCTGTGGTAGTGCTAATACCTCTTCTGGTAATAGTTGGTGTCAGCATTACTGCTGTAATACTGGGATGTGTCTGCAAGAGATCATGCCGTCGACAATCATCACAGAGCTCTCAATCTGAGACAGCAGTTTCTAGTGCGCTGAGAATCGAGGTCACACCTAGGGACTACCCAAAGACCGCAAGACCAGCTGATGAAAGCAATGGACAGGAGTTGACAACAGTTCCTCCTCCATCTTATGAACTCTCATTTGCTTATCCTAACAAGAACGAAACCCTGCCTCCTCCGGTCTATTACAATAACTAAAATGTTTTTTTGAGTCAGTCATTCAAATAAAATTGTTAATAAATTTTGTTGTTTGCATGATATCGGCCGCAGTAGTTGACAGATTTATTTGTTATCAAGCAGAGAATGAATCCTGGGTAGCAAGTCATACCAAAGACGGACAGAAAAACAGGGATTTAGTAACATGACTGATACAACAGTGAGGGTGTAGTGAATATGACAAGATAAATGTAAAGTCATTGTTCAGATTGGCGCCTAGTGTCTGTTTATTTCAATGAAGTAGTGCCCGGGGTTTATAGCAGTTGAAGTAGTGACATGTTTCTAATAGTTGCATAAGATATCCACAGTAGATCATGACTTTACCTTGATCTGCGCATGGAGATGAATATCAACGTTATCAGCAGTTGCTATAGTGAAACTGATTAAACCACTGAAACAAACCGTATACTATAATACGAAACTCTCCAAATACTGTATGGGAACAATTTCCAAAGCTAGATGAATTGTAGCTAATTGCAGTATGATAATGCACAGACCTAGCTTCATCCCTGGGGGCTCAGTACACTCAGCTATCAAATGTGCTGAGCTACAGGAATGGGTACTGTCAAATGGGAATCTGTAAAACGCGGAATACGGAATAGCGGAATAACGGAATAGCGGAATAAAAGTGGGCGTGTAAGGTGGGCGTTGCTGATCAAAAATTAATGTAAACAACTGGTCAGTCTCGCTGCAAAACATGGATTTGACTGGAATGGCGCCATTATGGCGTAGTGTCGCTAAAAACTAAACCCAGGACCCTAAAAACGTTCGCCTAACAGTGCCCAGTATGGACCTAACAGCTAAACCCAAGGCCCTAAAAACGTTCGCCTAACTTGCAGCGCCCAGTATGGACCTAACAGCGCCCAGTATTCGCCTAACGGCGCTGTTAGGCGAATACTGGGCGCTGTTAGGTCCATACTAGGCGCCGTTAGGTGAATACTGGGTCCATACTACGCGCCGTTAGGCGAATACTGGGCGCTGTTAGGCGAATACTGGGCGCTCTTAGGTCCATACTGGGCGCTGTTAGGCGAACGTTTTTAGGGTCTTGGGTTTAGTTTCTAGCGAGACGGCGCCAGTCCATGGTCCATGTTGTGTAGCATGAATTGACCAGCTGATTTTTGATCAGCAACGCCCACCTTACACGCCCACTTTTATTCCGCTATTCCGTTATTCCGCTATTCCGTATTCCGCGTTTTACAGATTCCCCTGTCAAATTGACATGTTGATGCAGTATATTGACACATTGATGATCTAGCATAGGCCACTCGCAATTGAACTGAGGTCATTGAAAAATTGAATTACAGCAGAGTTTTAAAACAGTAGTCAGTTAAAAGTGCATTGTGCTTCAGCGGTCTACAGTGGAACCCCTCTTAGAGGACACCCCTCATCCCTCTATAATAGACACTCACTGAATCCCAAATATAACCCACATAATGTATAATAAACCTCTGACCAGAGGACACCCTCTCTATATTGGATGATTTTTGTTGGTCCAATGGTGTCCGCCTTAGAGAGGCTCCACTGTAGTCAGGTTATTGGTAATGATTTTCTCAGTGACCTTGACATCTCATGAGCATGATCATGAGATGTCATGAACATGCTGT
>OZ024789.1:7915315-8004302 GCA_964017065.1 Haliclona indistincta
CAGTAAAATTATGCATTTGTGCTAGCGATGAAGATTTAGTTAACCGACAAAACTTTCCTGGACTACTGTTCATCATTTGTATCTCATGCCAGTGTTACTGTCTCGTCTCTAGTCTAGCTATCTCCACTCTGTCTAGTTCTCATGATCTGTAGCTGTCAATTGCAGTTATTGGTCCGATTATAATCTGCTACTGAACTGTTGTGAATCTCTCGCCATGATCGGAAATGTCACAGGATAATTGTGGCTTAATCCAAAAATAAATATTATTGAGCAGCCTTTGTATTAATTTAGCCTTGCACTTCCACTTTGTCAGCTGCGAGCCAGTTTCTTCTCATCGACGATGTCTGCTTTGCTCACTTTTGCAGAATCGATGCATTTTGATCACGTGTTTAGTTTTACTTGCACAAAAATATATTTATCGGTTCGATATAGGTCGCCTATGCTATTGGTGTCATACTGTTTAGGCAAAATACTGTGTAGTGCATTTATGGTATGTTGGCACCTCCATAACCTATTACCTGTATGCATTATTGCAGGAGTTCATCCATTAACTGACTGTTGAGCACTCAAAATATTGTGCTCAGGGTATTGAATAACCTGGCATGTCTTTGGCACAATAATGCTCGATTGAACATTAGACATTAGACATTAGACAAGTGTTTCAAGATACTATATTGTATATGCTCATTGCTATGTATTTTCAGTCGAATATCGTGTTTAATAGCTTGATCATAGCAAAAAACGCTAGCAACAAAACTTGACGTTTCGGCCACATGGGCCTTCTTCAGAATACTCAAAACACGTGTACAGTGTAGATAAGAAAAGAAAAATTTTAAGAAAGAAAGAAAATTTGAGAAGAAGGAAAAATTTTAAGATAAAGAATTGAAAAATAACTACTAGGTGTGTTTTGTCCAAGCGTCACTAAGTACCAGACCACAATCTAAATTGCATGTTTGAGGTGTATTCTTAATCCAAATAGCTTCGAGAACTCTTCTCTTGTTGTAATTCTGTTCTACTTCTAAGATTTCAGCTGCTTCCCAATCTGGTCTGTGTTCCGTGTCCCATGTATGTACTGCAATACCGTTATTTCTATCACATACTCTAACAGCATACTTGTGTTCTTGTATTCTCTTCTCTAGTGTTCTCTTAGTTTCTCCTATATAGCTAACTTCACAATCATGACATGGAATCTTGTACACAACACCCTTCTTCTTCAAAGCTGAGAACACTAGAGAAGAGAATACAAGAACACAAGTATGCTGTTAGAGTATGTCATAGAAATAACGGTATTGCAGTACATACATGGGACACGGAACACAGACCAGATTGGGAAGCAGCTGAAATCTTAGAAGTAGAACAGAATTACAACAAGAGAAGAGTTCTCGAAGCTATTTGGATTAAGAATACACCTCAAACATGCAATTTAGATTGTGGTCTGGTACTTAGTGACGCTTGGACAAAACACACCTAGTAGTTATTTTTCAATTCTTTATCTTAAAATTTTTCCTTCTTCTCAAATTTTCTTTCTTTCTTAAAATTTTTCTTTTCTTATCTACACTGTACACGTGTTTTGAGTATTCTGAAGAAGGCCCATGTGGCCGAAACGTCAAGTTTTGTTGCTAGCGTTTTTTGCTATGATCAAGCTATTAAACACGATATTCGACTGTTTCAAGATAGCTGAAATTTGCTGAGTGTAGTGAACATGACAAGATAAATGTAAGTTGCTTGTTTAGATTGGCGCCTAGTGTCAGTTCAAATCAATGAAGTAGTGCCCGGGGTTGCAGTTGATCAGGTAGTGACATGTTTCCAGTAGTTGCATGAGATATCCACAGTAGATCATGACTTTTATCTTGATCTGCATGAGATGAATATCAACATTATCAGCAGTTGCTGTATTGTAATTAAAGCACTGAAACAAACCTTATACTATAATACGAAACTCTCCGAATACTTGTACGGGAACATGGTAGCTAACTGCGCATATCATAGTATGATAATGTAGGGGAACAGCAGGGGAATTATTTTCACGGTACCGTAAAAATAGTCACTGCGATTCCGTATTTGTTGCAGGCAAGCCGCTGATGTAGGGATACTTACTTTTGCAAGCTTCATCTCTGCACTTTGTTAGCTTTTGTTAAAACTTACTCTTATTTTTAGTGAAACCTGAGCTAATGGTCACCTGCCTATATAAATGTGGTCACCTCTCTAGTACGCCCACATGCTTAAGTCCCAACTGATAACTTGCAATGAGTTTCACCCTCCATAATGCAGCCACCTGCCTTATCAGGTCAGTTTTTACTGTCCCAAGGGTGACCAGATTAGCCAGGTTTCACTATTGTTTAAATTTCTCTATGCTATTCAAGTCGCTTAACTGAAGTGGCTGGCACGTGCTCTTTGGAGCCTTCACGGTACACTATCACGTCAAATTGCCTTTTTCCAAAGTAGTTTTTCGCAGATGCAATATTGAATCAAACTACGGACTGGATCGCCGGAATTTGCACCGATCTTTTGCACCACGACACGTGGACGCTGACCAATCAAATTTATTCGGTGGTAGCCACGTGTATTATTTCACAAGTTTGGCAAGATCTCCAGTTTGCTATCAGGCAGGACCATACTTTCGCGTTTTCCACAGACAAATTCTTCTATCAAAAATGCCCGTCGGTGGCGGTGTTGCCGGAGGAGGAGGAGGAATCGGTGGATTCAGTGTAGGAGCCAACTTCGTCTTTGGTGGCGCTAGAGTCTTCGATGGTCGAGCATCTGATGGAGAACCGACTTTTATAGGAGCTGTGTGTCCATTAATAACTTGCACAGCCTGTTTTTTGATTATTGGAGCCATTTTCTCGGGCATCGTTTTATGGACGACCACCGGCGCGGTCGTTCCCGTCTTTTTCTCACCTGGCGAAACGCGGTTAGTGTCCTTTGGATCATTCTTTTGTGATGAAGTCACACTCGTAAGCAACTCATATACTGGAGCCACTCTCTACCTCATAACTAACACTCCTCCACTCACTGACCGGAACGACTTCACTATCAACAAATCCCTCACTTTGTCAGACAACTTCTTCAATAGCTGGAACTGCTATCTCTACCCTGGCTCCACTTTCTCAACTACTTTTCGTACACGCTCAAATTCTGACAGTGGAACTGTTTTTCTGTTCAAGGGAAAAAATAGCATTCAACGGTGGTTCAGGAATCCATTTTTAAACCGACCCGTTGCAGCACGCATTATACCATGTTCTTCACAGCATCACTTCTCGCTCTCAGTACAAGAAGAGGACAAGTACTACTTTGTTTATTACAACAATCGTGGTCAGCAGTGCCCGCAATCGTGCTCTCAGCTTCGATTGGATGTCACCATATCTGTTAGTCGATTACAGTACTCTACAGAAGATCTTACAACAGCTACAAGTTGCTCTGCTATCAAAGGAGAGTGTTCACTGAATGTTCCAGCTCATCCAAATTATCGCGCTCTGATTGTCACCGATATACACGATGACCCGGATTGGGAGGAGAATGTAAACGTTACCTTACATTGTTCATCGAACAGAGAGTGGGCTTATGCTGTGGTAGTGCTAATACCCATTCTGGTAATAGTTGGTGTCAGCATTACTGCTATAACACTGGGATGTGTCTGCAAGAGATCATGCCGTCGACAACCATCACTGAGTTCTGAGACAGCAGCTTCTAGTGCGCTGAGAATCAAGCTCACACCTAGGCATTACGTACCCAAAGACCGCAAGACCAGCTGATGAAGGCAATGGACAGGAGTTGACAACAGTTCCTCCTCCATCTTATGAACTCTCATTTGCTTATCCTAACAAGAACGAAACCCTGCCTCCTCCGGTCTATTACAATAACTAAAATGTTTTTTTTGAGACAGTCATTCAAATAAAATGTAATTGTTAATAAATTTTGTTGCTTGCATGATATCGGCCGTAGTAGTTGAAAGATTTATTATCAAGCTGAGAATGTACCCTGGACAGCAAATCAGCATACAAAAGACGGACAGAGTACAGTGAACTGAACAAAACAGGGCTTTAGTAACACGACTGATACAAATTTCAGCTATCTTGAAACATTATTATTGTCTAATGTTCAATCCAGCATTTCATCCACTTAACACCTTAGCGCTAACTAGTAAGTGAGCCTGAGAAAGAGAGTTATGGCTTCAAGTTTGTGAAAATTGCACTGAGCTGCTCTATGAATTGCAGCTACACGTGATAATTAAAATGCAAAATCCAAATCATCTGCATGCAAATACGTAGCCACAGTTACGAGACCATGCATGCACGACAAGCACCAAAAGGCTCGTAAGAAAATGAACGAATTGTAAAGTATTGAACTAGCAATGACTACAGAGTTGGTCAATAAGTTTTGGTATTCAGTATTCATCTTTCCTGTCATCAAATTATAATTGAAATGCATGATGAAATTTACTGTAATGCTTCCTCAGGCTCAATCCTGCATTTTGCTAGGTAAAGTGTCAAGTGGATGAAATGCTGGATCGAACATTAGACATTAGACAAGGTTTCAAGATAGCTGAAATTTGCTGAGTGTAGTGAATATGACAAGATAAATGTAAGGTGATTGTTCAGATTGGCGCCTAGTGTCAGTTCAAATCAATGAAGTAGTGCCCGGGGGTTTATAGCAGTTGAGGTAGTGACATGTTTCTAGTAGTAGCATGAGATATCCACAGTAGATCATGACTTTACCTTGATCTGCATGAGATGAATATCAACATTATCAGCAGTTGCTGTATTGTAATTAAAGCACTGAAACAAACCTTATACTATAATACGAAACTCTCCAAATACTTGTACGGGAACATGGTAGCTAACTGCACATATCATAGTATGATAATGTAGGGGAATAGCAGAGGAATTATTTTCACGGTACCGTAAAAATAGTCACTACGATTCCGTATTTGTTGCAGGTAAGCCGCTGATGTAGGGATACTTACTTTTGCAAGCTTCAATCATGTCTACACTTTGTTAGTTTTTGTTAAAACTTACTCTTATTTTTAGTGAAACCTGAGCTAATGGTCACCTGCCTATATAAATGTGGTCACCTCTCTAGTACGACCACATGCTTAAGTCCCAACTGATAAATTGCAATGAGTTTCACCCTCTATAATGCAGCCACCTGCCTTATCAGGTCAATTTTTACTGTCCCAAGGGTGACCAGATAAGCCAGGTTTCACTATTGTTTAAATTTCTCTATGCTATTCAAGTCGCTTAGCTGAGGTGGCTGGCACGTGCTCTTTGGGACCTTCACGGTACACAATCACGTCAAATTGCTTTTTTCCAAAGTAGTTTTTCGCAGATGCAACATTGAATCAAACTACTGACGGACTGGATCGCCGGAATTTGCACAGATCTTTTGCACCGCGACACGTGAACGCTGACCAATCAAATTCATTCAGTGGTACTGAGCCACGTGTATTATTTCACAAGTTTGGCAAGATCTCCAGTTTGCTATCAGGCAGGACCATACTTTCGCGTTTTCCACTGACAAATTCTTCTATCAAAAATGCCCGTTGGTGGCGGTGTTGCCGGAGGAGGAATCGGTGGATTCAGTGGAGGAGCCAACTTCGTCTTTGGTGGCGCTAGAGTCTTCGATGGTCGAGCATCTGATGGAGAACCGACTTGTATAGAAGCCGTGTGTCGATTAATAACTTGCACAGCCTGGTTTTTGATTATTGGATCCATTTTCGCGGGCATCGTTTTATGGACGACCACTGGCGCGGTCGTTCCCGACTTTTTCTCACCTGGCGAAACGCGGTTAGTGTCCTTTGGATCATTCTTTTGTGATGAAGTCACACTCGTAAGCAACTCATCTACTGGAGCCACTCTCTACCTCATAACTGACACTCCTCCACTCACTGTCCGGAACGACTTCACTATCAACTCCTCCCTCACTTTGTCAGACAACTTCTTCAAATGCTGGTACTACTATCTCTACCCTGGCTCCACTTTCTCAACTAGTTTTCGTACACGCTCAAATTCTGACAGTGGAACTGTTTTTCTGTTCAAGGGAAAAAATAGCATTCAGCGGTGGTTAAGGAATTCATTCTTAAACCGACCCGTTGCAGCACTCATTATACCATGTTCTTCACAGCATCACTTCTCGTTTTCAGTACAAGAAGAGGACGAGTACTACTTTGTTTATTACAACAATCGTGGTCAGCAGTGTCCACAATCGAGCTCTCAGCTTCTATTGGATGTCACCATATCTGCTAGTCGATTACAATACTCTACAGAAGATCTTACAACAGCTACAAACTGCTCTGCTATCGAAGGAGAGTGTTCACTGAATGTTCCAGCTCATCCAAATTATCGCGCTCTGATTGTCACCGATACACCTGATGACCCAGATTGGGAGGAGAATGTAGACGTTACCTTACATTGCTCATCGAACAGAGAGTGGGCTTATGCTGTGGTAGTGCTAATACCTCTTCTGGTAATAGTTGGTGTCAGCATTACTGCTGTAATACTGGGATGTATCTGCAAGAGATCATGCCGTCAAAAACCATCACAGAGCTCTCAATCTGAGACAGCAGCTTCTAGTGCGCTGAGAATCGAGGTCACACCTAGGGACTACCCAAAGACCGCAAGACCAGCTGATGAAGGCAATGGACAGGAGTTGACAACAGTTCCTCCTCCATCTTATGAACTCTCATTTGCTTATCCTAACAAGAACGAAACCCTGCCTCCTCCGGTCTATTACAATAACTAAAATGTTTTTTTTTTTGAGCCAGTCATTCAAATAAAATTTAATTGTTAATAAATTTTGTTGTTTGCATGATATCGGCCGCAGTAGTTGACAGATTTATTATCATGCAGAGAATGAACCCTGGACAGCAAATCAGCATACAAAAGACGGACAGAGTACAGTGAACTGAACAAAACAGGGCTTTAGTAACACGACTGATACAAATTTCAGCTATCTTGAAACATTATTATTGTCTAATCCAGCATTTCATCCACTTAACGCCTTAGCGCTATCTTCTAAGTGAGCCTGAGAAAGAGAGTTATGGCTTCAAGTTTGTGAAAATTGCACTGAGCTGCTCTAGGAATTGCAATTATGCGCTCCTGATTGCAGCTATTATTTAAAAACACATGATAATTAAAATGCAAAATCCAAATCATCTGCATGCAAAATAATAAGTAGCCACAGTTACGAGACCATGCATGCACGACAAGCACCAAAAGGAAATTATTCTTAAGAAAATGAACGAATTGTAAAGTATTGAACTAGCAATGACTACAGAGTTGGTCAATAAGTTTTGGTCCTTCAGTATTCATCTTTCCTGTCATCAAATAAAAATGAAATGCATGATGAAATTTACTGTAATGCTTCCTCAGGCTCAATTCTGCATTTTGCTAGGTAAAGTGTTAAGTGGATGAAAAACATTAGACATTAGACAAGTGTTTCAAGATAGCTGAAATCTTGAAATTTTGCTGAGTGTATTGAATATGACAAGATAAATGTAAGGTGATTGTTCAGATTGGCGCCTAGTGTCAATGAAGTAGTGCCCGGGGTTTAAGCAGTTGAGGTAGTGACATGTTTCTAATAGTTGCATGAGATATCCACAGTAGATCATGACTTTTATCTTGATCTGCATGGAGATGAATATCAACATTATCAGCAGTTGCTGTCTTGTAATTAAAGCACTGAAACAAATTAAATCTTATACTATAATACGAAACTCTCCGAATACTTGTACGGGGAACATGGTAGCTAACTGCACATATCATAGTATGATAATGTAGGGGAATAACAGAGGAATTATTTTCACGGTACCGTAAAAATAGCCTCACTACGATTCCGTATTTATTGCAGGCAAGCCGATGATGTAGGGATACTTACTTTTGCTAGCTTCAATCATGTCTACACTTTGTTAGTTTTTGCTAAAACTTACTCTTATTTTTAGTGAAACCTGAGCTAATGGTCACCTGCCCATATAAATGTGGTCACCTCTCTAGTACGACCACATGCTTAAGTCCCAACTGCAATGAGTTTCACCCTCTATAATGCAGCCACCTGCCTTATCAGGCCAATTTTTACTGTCCCAAGGATGACCAGATTAGCCAGGTTTCACTATTGTTTATTAATTTCTCTATGCTATTCAAGTCGCTTAGCTGAGGTGGTTGGCACGTGCTCTTTGGGACCTTCACGGTACACAATCACGTCAAATTGCTTTTTTCCAAAGTAGTTTTTCGCAGATGCAACATTGAATCAAACTACGGACTGGATCGCGGGAATTTGCACAGATATTTTGCACCGCGACACGTGGACGCTGACCAATCAAATTCATTCAGTGGTAGCCACGTGTATTATTTCACAAGTTTGGCTAGAACTTCAGTTTGCTATCAGGCAGGACCATACTTCCGCGTTTTCCACAGACAACTGAATTCTTCTGTCAAAAATGTCCGTTGGTGGCGTTGTTTCCGGAGGACTAATCGTCTTTGGTGGCGCTAGAGTCTTCGATGGTCGAGCATCTGAGACTGATAGAGAACCGACTTGTATAGAAGCTGTGTGTCCATTAATAACTTGCACAGCCTGTTTTTTGATTGGAGCCATTTTCGCGGGCATCGTTTTATGGATGACCACTGCCGCGGTCGTTCCCGTCTTTTTCATCTCACCTGGCGAAACGCGGTTAGTGTCCTTTGGATCATTCTTTTGTGAAGAAGTCACACTCGTAAGCAACTCATCTACTGGAGCCACTCTCTACCTCATAACTGACACTCCTCCACTCACTGACCGGAACGACTTCTCTATCAACTCCTCCCTCACTTTGTCAGACAACTTCTTCAAATACTGGAACTACTATCTCTACCCTGGCTCCACTTTCTCAACTAGTTTTCGTACACGCTCAAATTCTGACAGTGGAACTGTTTTACTGTTCAAGGGAAAATATAGCATTCAGCGGTGGTTCAGGAATCCATTTTTAAACCGACCCGTTGCAGCACTCATTATACCATGTTCTTCACAGCATCACTTCTCGCTCTCAGTACAAGAAGAGGACGAGTACTACTTTGTTTATTACAACAATCGTGGTCAGCAGTGTCCACAATCGAGCTCTGAGCTTCTATTGGATGTCACCATATCTGTTAGTCGATTACAGTACTCTACAGAAGATCTTACAACAGCTGCAAACTGCTCTGCTATCGAAGGAGAGTGTTCACTGAATGTTCCAGCTCATCCAAATTATCGCGCTCTGATTGTCACCGATATGCCCGATGACCCAGATTGGGAGGAGAATGTAGACGTTACCTTACATTGTTCATCGAACAGAGAGTGGGCTTATGCTGTGGTAGTGCTAATACCTCTTCTGGTAATAGTTGGTGTCAGCATTACTGCTGTAATACTGGGATGTGTCTGCAAGAGATCATGCCGTCGACAATCATCACAGAGCTCTCAATCTGAGACAGCAGTTTCTAGTGCGCTGAGAATCGAGGTCACACCTAGGGACTACCCAAGACCGCAAGACCAGCTGATGAAGGCAATGGACAGGAGTTGACAACAGTTCCTCCTCCATCTTATGAACTCTCATTTGCTTATCCTAACAAGAACGAAACCCTGCCTCCTCCGGTCTATTACAATAACTAAAATGTT
The DNA here is from genome assembly GCA_964017065.1 of Haliclona indistincta. Classification (NCBI taxonomy): domain Eukaryota; kingdom Metazoa; phylum Porifera; class Demospongiae; order Haplosclerida; family Chalinidae; genus Haliclona; species Haliclona indistincta. The sequence goes on from OZ024789.1 coordinate 7,924,937, forward strand.
TTTTTGAGTCAGTCATTCAAATAAAATTGTTAATAAATTTTGTTGTTTGCATGATATCGGCCGCAGTAGTTGACAGATTTATTTGTTATCAAGCAGAGAATGAATCCTGGGTAGCAAGTCATACAAAAGACGGACAGAAAAACAGGGATTTAGTAACATGACTGATACAACAGTGAGGGTGTAGTGAATATGACAAGATAAATGTAAAGTCATTGTTCAGATTGGCGCCTAGTGTCTGTTTATTTCAATGAAGTAGTGCCCGGGGTTTATAGCAGTTGAAGTAGTGACATGTTTCTAATAGTTGCATAAGATATCCACAGTAGATCATGACTTTACCTTGATCTGCGCATGGAGATGAATATCAACGTTATCAGCAGTTGCTATAGTGAAACTGATTAAACCACTGAAACAAACCGTATACTATAATACGAAACTCTCCAAATACTGTATGGGAACAATTTCCAAAGCTAGATGAATTGTAGCTAATTGCAGTATGATAATGCACAGACCTAGCTTCATCCCTGAGGGCTCAGTACACTCAGCTATCAAATGTGCTGAGCTACAGGAATGGGTACTGTCAAATTGACATGTTGATGCAGTATATTGACACATTGATGATCTAGCATAGGCCACTCGCAATTGAACTGAGGTCATTGAAAAATTGAATTACAGCAGAGTTTTAAAACAGTAGTCAGTTAAAAGTGCATTGTGCTTCAGCGGTCTACAGTGGAACCCCTCTTAGAGGACACCCCTCATCCCTCTATAATAGACACTCACTGAATCCCAAATATAACCCACATAATGTATAATAAACCTCTGACCAGAGGACACCCTCTCTATATTGGATGATTTTTGTTGGTCCAATGGTGTCCGCCTTAGAGAGGTTCCACTGTAGTCAGGTTATTGGTAATGATTTTCTCAGTGACCTTGACATCTCATGAGCTTGATCATGAGATGTCATGAACATGCTGTAGATGAGGCAAATATCTATAAGACTGTGACATGGAATAATCACATAAATAGTGTAGATTGGGAAAGAATGGTAAGATATTTTTGTCATTCATTCTTGCGACACAAACTAAACGCGTAAAACTTTAACGCAGTAAAATTATGCATTTGTGCTAGCGATGAAGATTTAGTTAACCGACAAAACTTTCCTGGACTACTGTTCATCATTTGTATCTCATGCCAGTGTTACTGTCTCGTCTCTAGTCTAGCTATCTCCACTCTGTCTAGTTCTCATGATCTGTCAATTGCAGTTATTGGTCCGATTATAATCTGCTACTGAACTGTTGTGAATCTCTTGCCATGATCGGAAATGTCACAGGATAATTGTGGCTGTATCTACCTAATCCAAAAATAAATATTATTGAGCAGCCTTTGTATTAATTTAGCCTTGCACTTCCACTTTGTCAGCTGCAAGCCAGTTTCTTCTCATCGACGATGTCTGCTTTACTCACTTTTGCAGAATCGATGCATTTTGATCACGTGTTTAGTTTTACTTGCACAAAAATATCTTTATCGGTTCGATATAGGTCGCCTATGCTATTGGCTGTTTAGGCAAAATACTGTGTAGTGCATTTATGGTATGTTGGCACCTCCATAACCTATTACCTGTATGCATTATTGCAGGAGTTCATCCATTAACTGACTGTTGAGCACACAAAATATTGTGCTCAGGGTATTGAATAACCTGGCATGTCTTTGGCACAATAATGCTCGATTGAACATTAGACATTAGACAAGTGTTTCAAGATAGCTGAAATTTGCTGAGTGCAGTGAATATGACAAGATAAATGTAAAGTCATTGTTCAGATTTGCACCTAGTGTCTGTTGATTTCAATGAAGTAGTGCCCGGGGTTTATAGCAGTTGAGGTAGTGACATGTTTCTAGTAATTGCATGAGATATCCACAGTAGATCATGACTTTTATCTTGATCTGCATGAGATGAATATCAACATTATCAGCAGTTGCTGTATTGTAATTAAAGCACTGAAACAAACCTTATACTATAATACAAAACTCTCCGAATACTTGTACGGGAACATGGTAGCTAACTGCACATATCATAGTATGATAATGTAGGGGAATAGCAGAGGAATTATTTTCACGGTACCGTAAAAATAGTCACTACGATTCCGTATTTGTTGCAGGCAAGCCGCTGATGTAGGGATACTTACTTTTGCAAGCTCCATCTCTACACTTTGTTAGTTTTTGTTAAAACTTACTCTTATTTTTAGTGAAACCTGTCACCTGCAAGTCAGCCAGCCATCTGGTCATGTTGGGTCGTCCTTCACACAGGTTGGTCACCTCACACATGAACAGGAGGTCATATTATCACCACCAATATAAATACGGTCACCTCTCTAGTACGCCCACATGCCTAATTCCCAACTGATAACTTGCAATGAGTTTTACCCTCTATAATGTAGCCACCTGCCTTATCAGGACAATTTTTACTGTCCCAAGGGTGACCAGATAAGCCAGGTTTCACTATTGTTTGAATTTCTCTATGCTATTCAAGTCGCTTAGCTGAGGTGGCTGGCACGTGCTCTTTGGGACCTTCACGGTACACAATCACGTCAAATTGCCTTTTTTCCAAAGTAGTTTTTCGCAGATGCAATATTGCTACGGACTCTAGCCTCGTACCCAGGCTCTCGTACTCAGGATCGCCGGAATTTGCACAGATCTTTTGCACCGCGACACGTGGACGCTGACCAATCAAATTCATTCAGTGGTAGCCACGTGTATTATTTCACAAGTTTGGCAAGATCTCCAGTTTGCTATCAGGCAGGACCATACTTTCGCGTTTCCCACAGACAAATTCTTCTATCAAAAATGCCCGTTGGTGGCGGTGTTGCCGGAGGCGGAGGAGGAATCGGTGGATTCAGTGGAGGAGCGCACTTCGCCTTTGGTGGCGCTAGAGTCTTCGATGGTGGAGCGTCTGATAGAAAACCGACTTGTATAGAAGCTGTGTGTCCATTAATAGCTAGCACAGTCTGTTGTTTAATTCTTGTAGCCATCCCGGGCATCGTTTTATGGACGCAGACCACTGGCGCGGTCGTTCCCGTCTTTTTCTCACCTGGCGAAACGCGGTTAGTGTCCTTTGGATCATTCTTTTGCGATGAAGTCACACTCGTAAGCAAATCATCTACTGAAGCCACTCTCTACCTCATAACTGACACTCCTCCACTCACTGACCGGAACGACTTCACTATCAACTCCTCCCTCACTTTGTCAGACAACTTCTTCAAATACTGGAACTACTATCTCTACCCTGGCTCCACTTTCTCAAATAGTTTTCATACACGCTCAAATTCTGACGGTGGAACTGTTTTTCTGTTCAAGGGAAAAAATAGCATTCAACGGTGGTTCAGGGATCCATTCCACCGACCCGTTGCAGCGCTCATTATACCATGTTCTTCACAGCATCACTTCTCGCGGCTCTCAATACAAGAAGAGGACGAGTACTACTTTGTGTATTACAACAATCGTGGTCAGCAGTGCCGACAATCGTGCTCTCAGCTTCGATTAGATGTCACCATATCTGTTAGTCGATTACAGTACTCTACAGAAGATCTCACAACAGCTACAAGCTGCTCTGCTATCAAAGGAGAGTGTTCACTGAATGTTCCAGCTCATCCAAATTATCGCGCTCTGATTGTCACCAATACACCCGATGACCCAGATTGGGAGGAGAATGTAGACGTTACCTTACATTGCTCATCGAACAGAGAGTGGGCTTATGCTGTGGTAGTGCTAATACCTCTTCTGGTAATAGTTAGTGTCAGCATTACTGCTGTAATACTGGGATGTGTCTGCAAGAGATCATGCCGTCGACAACCATCACAGAGTTCTGAGACAGCAGCTTCTAGTGCGCTGAGAATCGAGGTCACACCTAGGGACTACCCAAAGACCGCAAGACCAGCTGATGAAGGCAATGGACAGGAGTTGACAACAGTTCCTCCTCCATCTTATGAACTCTCATTTGCTTATCCTAACAAGAATGAAACCCTGCCTCCTCCGGTCTATTACAATAACTAAAACTGTTTTTTTTTGGAGCCAGTCATTAAAATAAAATTTAATTGTTAATAAATTTTGCATGATATCGGCCGCAGTAGTTGAAAGATTTATTATCAAGCAGAGAATGAACCCTGGGCACCAAATCAGCATACAAAGACAGACAGAGAACAGTGAACTGAACAAAACAGGGATTTAGTAACATGACTGATACAACAGTGAGAGTGCAGTGAATATGACAAGATGAAATTAATGTAAAGCGATTGTTCAGATTGGTGCCTAGTGTCTGTTTAAATCTTGCCCGGGGTTTATTGCAGTTGAGGTAGTGACAAGTTTCTAGTAGTTGCACGAGATTTCCGCAGTAGATCATGAACTTACCTTGATCTGCTTGGAGACTCATGAATATCAACATTATCAGCAGTTGCTGTAGTGTAATTAATCCACTGAAACAAACCGTATAGTATAATACGAATATACTGTATGGGAACAATGTCCATAGCTAGATGAATTGTAGCTAACTGCAGTATGATAATGCACAGACCTAGCTTCATCCCTGAGGGCTCAGTACACTCCAGCTATCAAATTCTTTAATGTGCTGAGCTACAGAAATGGGTACTGTCAAATTGACACGTTGATGCAGTATATTGACACATTGATGATCTAGCATAGGTCACTCGCAATTGAACTGAGGTCATTGAAAAAATGAATTATAGCAGAGTTTTTAAACAGTAGTCAGTTAAAAGTGCATTGTGCTTCAGCAGTCTACAGTGGAACCCCTCTTAGAGGACACCCCTCATCCCTCTATAATAGACACTTACTGAATCCCAAATATAACCCACATAAAGTATAATCAACCTCTTACCAGAGGACACCCTCTCTATAATGGACGATTTTTGTTGGTCCAATGGTGTCCGCCTTAGAGGGCTCCACTGTAGTCAGGTTATTGGTAATGATTTTCTCAGTGACCTTGACATCTCATGAGCATGATCATGAGATGTCATGAACATTCTGTAGATGAGGCAAATATCTATAAGACTGTGACATGGAATAATCCCATAAATAGTGTAGATTGGGAAAGAATGTTAAGATATTTTTGTCATTCATTCTTGCGACACAAACTAAACGCGTAAAACTTTAACGCAGTAAAATTATGCATTTGTGCTAGCGATGAAGATTTAGTTAACCGACAAAACTTTCCTGGACTACTGTTCATCATTTGTATCTCATGCCAGTGTTACTGTCTCGTCTCTAGTCTAGCTATCTCCACTCTGTCTAGTTCTCATGATCTGTAGCTGTCAATTGCAGTTATTGGTCCGATTATAATCTGCTACTGAACTGTTGTGAATCTCTTGCCATGATCGGAAATGTCACAGGATAATTGTGGCTGTATCTACCTAATCCAAAAATAAATATTATTGAGCAGCCTTTGTATTAATTTAGCCTTGCACTTCCACTTTGTCAGCTGCAAGCCAGTTTCCTCTCATCGACGATGTCTGCTTTACTCACTTTTGCAGAATCGATGCATTTTGATCACGTGTTTAGTTTTACTTGCACAAAAATATCTTTATCGGTTCGATATAGGTCGCCTATGCTATTGGTGTCATACTGTTTAAGCAAAATACTGTGTAGTGCATTTATGGTATGTTGGCACCTCCATAACCTATTACCTGTATGCATTATTGCAGGAGTTCATCCATTAACTGACTGTTGAGCACTCAAAATATTGTGCTCGGGGTATTGAATAACCTGGCATGTCTTTGGCACAATAATGCTCGATTGAACATTAGACATTAGACAAGTGTTTCAAGATAGCTGAAATTTGCTGAGTGTAGTGAATATGACAAGATAAATGTAAGTTGCTTGTTTAGATTGGCGCCTAGTGTCAGTTCAAATCAATGAAGTAGTGCCCGGGGTTGCAGTTGAGGTAGTGACATGTGTCTAGTAGTTGCATGAGATATCCACAGTAGATCATGACTTTACCTTGATCTGCATGAGATGAATATCAACATTATCAGCAGTTGCTGTATTGTAATTAAAGCACTGAAACAAACCTTATACTATAATACGAAACTCTCCAAATACTTGTACGGGAACATGGTAGCTAACTGCACATATCATAGTATGATAATGTAGGGGAATAGCAGAGGAATTATTTTCACGGTACCGTAAAAATAGTCACTACGATTCCGTATTTGTTGCAGGTAAGCCGCTGATGTAGGGATACTTACTTTTGCAAGCTTCAATCATGTCTACACTTTGTTAGTTTTTGTTAAAACTTACTCTTATTTTTAGTGAAACCTGAGCTAATGGTCACCTGCCTATATAAATGTGGTCACCTCTCTAGTACGACCACATGCTTAAGTCCCAACTGATAAATTGCAATGAGTTTCACCCTCTATAATGCAGCCACCTGCCTTATCAGGTCAATTTTTACTGTCCCAAGGGTGACCAGATAAGCCAGGTTTCACTATTGTTTAAATTTCTCTATGCTATTCAAGTCGCTTAGCTGAGGTGGCTGGCACGTGCTCTTTGGGACCTTCACGGTACACAATCACGTCAAATTGCTTTTTTCCAAAGTAGTTTTTCGCAGATGCAACATTGAATCAAACTACTGACGGACTGGATCGCCGGAATTTGCACAGATCTTTTGCACCGCGACACGTGAACGCTGACCAATCAAATTCATTCAGTGGTACTGAGCCACGTGTATTATTTCACAAGTTTGGCAAGATCTCCAGTTTGCTATCAGGCAGGACCATACTTTCGCGTTTTCCACTGACAAATTCTTCTATCAAAAATGCCCGTTGGTGGCGGTGTTGCCGGAGGAGGAATCGGTGGATTCAGTGGAGGAGCCAACTTCGTCTTTGGTGGCGCTAGAGTCTTCGATGGTCGAGCATCTGATGGAGAACCGACTTGTATAGAAGCTGTGTGTCGATTAATAACTTGCACAGCCTGGTTTTTGATTATTGGATCCATTTTAGCGGGCATCGTTTTATGGACGACCACTGGCGCGGTCGTTCCCGACTTTTTCTCACCTGGCGAAACGCGGTTAGTGTCCTTTGGATCATTCTTTTGTGATGAAGTCACACTCGTAAGCAACTCATCTACTGGAGCCACTCTCTACCTGATAACTGACACTCCTCCACTCACTGACCGGAACGACTTCACTATCAACTCCTCCCTCACTTTGTCAGACAACTTCTTCAAATGCTGGTACTACTATCTCTACCCTGGCTCCACTTTCTCAACTAGTTTTCGTACACGCTCAAATTCTGACAGTGGAACTGTTTTTCTGTTCAAGGGAAAAAATAGCATTCAACGGTGGTTAAGGAATTCATTCTTAAACCGACCCGTTGCAGCACTCATTATACCATGTTCTTCACAGCATCACTTCTCGTTTTCAGTACAAGAAGAGGACGAGTACTACTTTGTTTATTACAACAATCGTGGTCAGCAGTGTCCACAATCGAGCTCTCAGCTTCTATTGGATGTCACCATATCTGTTAGTCGATTACAATACTCTACAGAAGATCTTACAACAGCTACAAACTGCTCTGCTATCGAAGGAGAGTGTTCACTGAATGTTCCAGCTCATCCAAATTATCGCGCTCTGATTGTCACCGATACACCTGATGACCCAGATTGGGAGGCGAATGTAGACGTTACCTTACATTGCTCATCGAACAAAGAGTGGGCTTATGCTGTGGTAGTGCTAATACCTCTTCTGGTAATAGTTGGTGTCAGCATTACTGCTGTAATACTGGGATGTATCTGCAAGAGATCATGCCGTCAAAAACCATCACATAGCTCTCAATCTGAGACAGCAGCTTCTAGTGCGCTGAGAATCGAGGTCACACCTAGGGACTACCCAAAGACCGCAAGACCAGCTGATGAAGGCAATGGACAGGAGTTGACAACAGTTCCTCCTCCATCTTATGAACTCTCATTTGCTTATCCTAACAAGAACGAAACCCTGCCTCCTCCGGTCTATTACAATAACTAAAATGTTGTGTTTTTTTTGAGCCAGTCATTCAAATAAAATTTAATTGTTAATAAATTTTGTTGCTTGCATGATATCGGCCGCAGTAGTTGACAGATTTATTATCAAGCAGAGAATGAACCCTGGACAGCAAATCAGTATACAAAAGACGGACAGAGTACAGTGAACTGAACAAAACAGGGCTTTAGTAACATGACTGATACAAATTTCAGCTATCTTGAAACAGTATTATGGTCTAATGTTCAATCCAGCATTTCATCCACTTAGCACTTTAGTGCTAACTATAGTAAGTGAGCCTGAGAAAGAGAGTTATGGATTCATTAGCTGCTCTATGAATTGCAGCTATTATTTAAAAACAAATGATAATTAAAATGCAAAATCCAAATCATCTGCATGCAAAATAATAAGTAGCCACAGTTACGAGACCATGCGTGCACGACAAGCACCAAAAGGAAATTATTCTTAAGAAAATGAACGAATTGTAAAGTATTGAACTAGCAATGACTACAGAGTTGGTCAATAAGTTTTGGTCCTTCAGTATTCATCTTTCCTGTCATCAAATAAAAATGAAATGCATGATGAAATTTACTGTAATGCTTCCTCAGGCTCAATTCTGCATTTTGCTAGGTAAAGTGTTAAGTGGATGAAAAACATTAGACATTAGACAAGTGTTTCAAGATAGCTGAAATCTTGAAATTTTGCTGAGTGTATTGAATATGACAAGATAAATGTAAGGTGATTGTTCAGATTGGCGCCTAGTGTCAATGAAGTAGTGCCCGGGGTTTAAGCAGTTGAGGTAGTGACATGTTTCTAGTAGTAGCATGAGATATCTGCAGTAGATCATGACTTTATCTTGATCTGCTTAAGATGAATATCAACATTATCAGCAGTTGCTGTATTGTAATTAAAGCACTGAAACAAACCTTATACTATAATACGAAACTCTCCGAATACTTGTACGGGAACATGGTAGCTAACTGCACATATCATAGTATGATAATGTAGGGGAATAGCAGAGGAATTATTTTCACGGTACCGTAAAATTAGTCACTACGATTCCGTACTTATTGCAGGCAAGCCGCTGATGTAGGGATACTTACTTTTGCAAGCTTCATCTCTACACTTTGTTAGTTTTTGTTAAAACTTACTTTTATTTTTAGTGAAACCTGAGCTAATGGTCACCTGCCTATATAAATACGGTCACCTCTCTAGTACGCCCACATGCTTAAGTCCCAACTGATAACTTGCAATGAGTTTCACCCTCTATAATGTAGCCACCTGCCTTATCAGGACAATTTTTACTGTCCCAAGGGTGACCAGATTACCCAGGTTTCACTATTGTTTAAATTTCTCAATGCTATTCAAGTCGCTTAGCTGAGGTTGCTGGCACGTGCTCTTTGGGACCTTCAAGGTACACTATCACGTCAAATTACCTTTTTTCCAAAGTAGTTTTTCGCAGATGCAATTTTGCTACGGACTCAAGCCTCGTACCCAGGCTCTCGTACTCAGGATCGCCGGAATTTGCACAGATCTTTTGCACCGCGACACGTGGACGCTGACCAATCAAATTCATTCAGTGGTAGCCACGTGTATTATTTCACAAGTTTGGCAAGATCTCCAGTTTGCTATCAGGCAGGACCATACTTTCGCGTTTTCCACAGACAAATTTTTCTATCAAAAATGCCCGTTGGTGGCGGTGTTGCCGGAGGCGGAGGAATAATCGGTGGATTCAGTGGAGGAGCGAACTTCGCCTTTGGTGGCGCTAGAGTCTTCGATGGTGGAGCGTCTGATAGAAAACCGACTTGTATAGAAGCTGTGTGTCCATTAATAGCTAGCACAGTCTGTTGTTTAATTCTTGTAGCCATCCCGGGCATCGTTTTATGGACGCAGACCACTGGCGCGGTCGTTCCCGTCTTTTTCTCACCTGGCGAAACGCGGTTAGTGTCCTTTGGATCATTCTTTTGCGATGAAGTCACACTCGTAAGCAAATCATCTGCTGGAGCCACTCTCTACCTCATAACTGACACTCCTCCACTCACTGACCGGAACAACTTCACTATCAACTCCTCCCTCACTTTGTCAGACAACTTCTTCAAATACTGGAACTACTATCTCTACCCTGGCTCCACTTTCTCAAATAGTTTTCATACACGCTCAAATTCTGACGGTGGAACTGTTTTTCTGTTCAAGGGAAAAAATAGCATTCAACGGTGGTTCAGGGATCCATTCCACCGACCCGTTGCAGCACTCATTATACCATGTTCTTCACAGCATCACTTCTCGCGGCTGTCAGTACAAGAAGAGGACGAGTACTACTTTGTGTATTACAACAATCGTGGTCAGCAGTGCCAGCAATCGTGCTCTCAGCTTCGATTAGATGTCACCATATCTGTTAGTCGATTACAGTACTCTACAGAAGATCTCACAACAGCTACAAGCTGCTCTGCTATCGAAGGAGAGTGTTCACTGAATGTTCCAGCTCATCCAAATTATCGCGCTCTGATTGTCACCGATATACCCGATGACCCAGATTGGGAGGAGAATGTAGACGTTACCTTACATTGTTCATCGAACAGAGAGTGGGCTTATGCTGTGGTAGTGCTAATACCTCTTCTGGTAATAGTTAGTGTCAGCATTGCTGCTGTAATACTGGGATGTGTCTGCAAGAGATCATGCCGTCGACAACCATCACAGAGCTCTCAATCTGAGACAGCAGCTTCTAGTGCGCTGAGAATCGAGCTCAAATCTAGGTGCTACCCAAAGACCGCAAGACCAGCTGATGAAGGCAATGGACAGGAGTTGGCAACAGTTTCTCCTCCATCTTATGAACTCTCATTTGCTTATCCTAACAAGAATGAAACCCTGCCTCCTCCGGTCTATTAAAACTGTTTTTTTTTGAGCCAGTCATTCAAATAAAATTTAATTGTTAATAAATTTTGCATGATATCGGCCGCAGTAGTTGACAGATTTATTATCAAGCAGAGAATGAACCCTGGGCACCAAATCAGCATACAAAGACGGACAGAGAACAGTGAACTGAACAAAACAGGGATTTTAGTAACATGACTAATACAACAGTGAGAGTGCAGTGAATAAGACAAAATAAATGTAAAGTCATTGTTCAGATTGGCGCCTAGTGTCTGTTTATTTCAATGAAGTACATGTGTAGTGCCCGGGGTTTATAGCAGTTGAGGTAGTGACAAGTTTCTAGTAGTTGCATGAGATATCCGCAGTAGATCATGACTTTTATCTTGATCTGCATGAGGTGAATATCAACATTATCAGCAGTTGCTGTATTGTAATTAAAGCACTGAAACAAACCTTTTACTATAATACGAAACTCTCCAAATACAGTGCTTCCAGCCTAAAGAGGGCACTCAGCTGATTTTAGCCACTCAGTACATATTTTGTTGTAAAAAAATTATTCAGGGAGCTATTGCTTCCAAAGTTGGTGTAAGTGTAGAATGATCATCTCTGCCTATGTTAGTCAAAATTAGAAGTAGCATTTCTATGTGGTTCTGAAAATAATAATGTTTAAGTGATAGCAATTGACACCTTCCAATTGCAGTAGACCTTTAGGCCAGCATTTTAGTGTTGTTTTGAGTTAAGAAAAAACCATTTACTGTTTGATTGTAAGGTAGGTCTTTGTTCATCTTTCAAAGTCTGGAGGCTTATCTTTGATCCGTGCTAATATAGGAAGCCAAAAGGGATAGAAATTTTAGTGTTTTTGAGTTGAAAAAAGCTTTAGGCTGAGAATTCAACAGCTTTGCGAGTTAAGAAAAACCACTTGATATCTGGATAGCCAGATACTTGTAGTTTTCACTAGTTTTTAAACTAGCGCGATACGTCCATCCATGCGCAAACGCGGTCATCGAGAACACCAACTTTTAGCTGTAACTTCGACTCTCTGCCGTGTTATAATGATATTCATCCAATATGAGCGTTTATCGATTACGCATTTCAGCGTGCGCTGCGCCGCTAACCATTGAGCGGCAAGAATGGCGCCGACCAACATCTGTGTTTTGCGCTTTGCCCGTTCTTAAGCGTGCTTCTGCAGCACAGATACTAGCTAAGCTCGAGAAAATAATAACCACCAAGCCTCGTTGTGGCGCTAGACTGTGGCTGCTGTGTCGTAGGTGTGGTTCATCGTGACGTCGTACTAATTACTGTGATGTCACAAACATGGCGCTATTGTATTAGCTTCAATGGGCGAGAGCTGTAGAGCATCGTGTGTCTTGCATTTTCTCATGCTCAAAGTTGCAATCTGTATCAATGCAATAGAAAGAGCTATGTAGAAAGTTGTGTAGACTAACTAAGAAAATCAACTGAGTGCCCTCTTTAGGCTGGAAGCACTGTACTTGTACGGGAACAATGCCCAAAGCTAGATAAATGGTAGCTAACTGCAGTATGATAATGCACAGACCTAGCTTCATCCCTGAGGGCTCAGTACACTCAGCTATCAAATTCTTTAATGTGCTGAGGTACAGGAATGGGTACTGTCAAATTGACACATTGATGCAGAAAATTGACACATTGATGATCTAGCATAGGTCACTCGCAATTGAACTGAGGTCATTGAAAAATTGAATTACAGCAGAGTTTTTAAAGCAGTAGTCAGTTAAAAGTGCATTGTGATTCAGCGGTCTACAGTGGAACCTCTCTTAGAGGACACCCCTCATCCCTCTATAATAGACACTTACTGAATCCCAAATATAACCCACATGTATAATAATGTATAATAAACCTCTTACCAGAGGACACCCTCTCTATAATGGACGATTTTTGTTGGTCCAATGGTGCCCGCCTTAGAGAGGCTCCACTGTAGTCAGGTTATTTGTAATGATTTTCTCAGTGACCTTGACATCTCATGAGCATGATCATGAGATGTCATGAACATGCGTAGATGAGGCAAATTCCTGTAAGAAGGTGACATGGAATAATCATGTATAGTGTAGATTAGGAAATTTTTAAGTTAAGATATTTTTGTCACTCATTCTTGCGACACAAACCAAACGAGGGAAAATAAAATTTATGCATTTGTGCTAGCAATGAAGATTTAACCGACAAAACTTTCCTGGCCTACTGTTCATCATTTGTATTTCATGCCAGTGTTACTGTCTCGTCTCTAGTCTAGCTATCTCCACTCTGTCTAGTTCTCATGATCTGTAGCTGTCAGTTGCAGTCATTGCTCTGATAATAATCTGCTACTGAACTGTTGTGAATCTCTTGCCATGGTCGGAAATGTCACAGGATAATTGTGGCTGTGTCTACCTAATGCAAAAATAAATATTTTTGAGCAGCCTTTGTATTAATTTAGCCTTAGTCTTTTGAAAAGCTAGCTTCTCTAAAGTTTGTATGTTGCAAACGAATATGTAAACAATAATCACCTTAAAAATTTCTTGACTGTGCATTTTAGTGTCACAGTTGTACCTATAATAATATTTATTAGTATCCGTATTAGTATAGGCACCTATATTTGCACTATAAGCAAGGATCTGTTATAGGCAATTCAAAATGCAGACAATTATTACTATTAACAAAAATTTTATTATTGTGAAAAAATCAGTATACTCAAAATTCAGTAACTGCAAATTCTTCATAAAACAGTAGCACTTCCACTCTTTAAGCTGCAAGCCAGTTTTCTTCTCTGCTTTGCTCACTTTTGCAGAATCGATGCATTTTGATCACGTGCTTAGTTTTGCTTGCACAAAAATATCTTTATCGGTTCGATATTGGTCGCTTATGCTATCGGTATCGTACTGTATAGGCAAAATACTGTATAGGTACAACACTAGCTAGTGCATTTATGGTATGTTGGCACCTCCATAACCTATTACCGGTATGCATTATTGCTGGAGTTTAACCATTAGCCGACTGTTGAGCACACAAAATAAAATTATTGTGCTCAGGGTATTGAATAACCTGGAATGTATGAATGTCACAGTTCTTTGGCACAATACCTTCACTGCTATGCACAGCCTCCTCAAAATACACAATACAGCAGCTAGCCCAGATAAGCACCATCTAAGCTTGTGACAACTCAATCAACCTGTACAATTAACATATTCATTATAAACATCAGCATCTTGACAATGTCAGTGTGTGTACATGTAAATCTAGTGAGATAAGTAAATGCACCTAATAAATTGACTCATGGTCAGTAGGCCGTTTTCAGAGCCTTCAGCCTATTATTTGTACGTGATAATTCTTAGCAGTTAACTACTTGTGAATAACAAATTGTTACTGATATTTTAGCAAATGGTTACTGAAAAATCAGCTCTATGAAAACACTCTATCATGTCAGTTCATAATAAATTCTTGACAGCGTTTTCCAGTTCAACTGTTATCATCTGTATCGTAAGCATTTAGGCTGCGCTGGGATCAGGTGACAACTACATGACTACGTATCCTATCAGGCTAATATCAATGATTCAGGTGATTGCATGGGTTTTTGAATCTCTTTGTTTATGGGCTTGAGCTTAGAGTTTAGTGTAGCAAGCCCAACTGAACAGGCAAACTGCCAGTACAGCAGCACATTGTATAAAAAGGCTAATATTATACTACAATACATACAGTGAGCCGCCTTTTCCTAGCGGCAAAGATTCTCTAGCCGTCCATGACTAGCTGAGTTGATTCGCTATCAATACTGCCCTGCATGCATCCATGGTTTCCGTAGCAGTCTAGTGACTCGACTAGATTCCAAAATACTCGGAGTTGGTTTTAGCAATAGTCTAGCTGCTGTCCCTTTCTCCACATGTGGGTGCAGTACACATCATGCATGTCTTATAGACGAAGAATTACTAAAATAATTTATCGACGGCTTAATTTGGAATAGGCGTGGCTCGCAGAGTGCAAATACCAGTAGGGCGTGGCTCGTTGATCCAGTTGACGTCCTTGCTTGCTAGCGTGCGTGTAAACATAGTCCCATTTGGATGAAAGGGACTGTCCAAAATTAGGCGCCTTATTTATTAAGAATTTCCATGGATTACATGATGAATGGAATGCCCTTTCCTGGAGCGCACAGCCAGTACATGCTGCACTAATTGGTCTGGATGCTGATCTAACTTCCGGCAATAACGTGTACAATGTTGTCCCAAATAAAAACAGACTGACAGGCACAATTAGATCACATAAAACACATAAAATAAACTAACACTGAACAGGCTTCATTGCTCATGCTATAAAATCACCGCATAACAAGAGTTGGACATTATCAGTACGGCATATAAGCTGTACTACTTTTACTAGTCAGCGACTCGATCACAATCAAAATGCCTGGTGGCGGCGGTGGTGGAGGCGGTGGTGGAGGAGGAGGTGGCGGCGGCGGAGGCGGTGGAGGAGGAGGTGGCGGCGGAGGAGGAGGAGGTGGCGGCGGAGGCGGTGGAGGAGGCGGTGGTCACGGTCTTAGCGGTGGCGGATTTGGCAGATCATCTCCACTGCAGAGAAAAGCAGCCATGTTAATTGTTTCTGTTGTCGCCGTCATTGCACTTTTTGGCCTTGTCCTTGGTATTTTGACAGGCGTTTTAAATGGTAATGCTAGCATCAGCATTAGCACCAGCAGTAGCCGCAATAATGCTGCAACCGATGTTCCAGTCTTTTTCTCTCCTGGAGACACACGTATAGTGTCATTTGGCTCTTTCTTTTGCGAGGAAATCACACTCATGAACAACTCGTCTACTGAAGCAACACTCTACCTCATAACTGACACTCCTCCACTCACTGACCGGAACAACTTCACCTTCAACTCCTCCCTCACATTGCCAGACAACATGTACTACTACTGGAACTACTATCTCTACCCTGGCTCCAATTTCTCAACTACCATTCGCACACGCCTAGATTCAGAGAGTGGAACGTTTTACTTATTCAAAGGAAGAAGTAACTTTCAACAATGGATCGCAAATCAATTTAGAAACCGAGCAGTTACTACAATCTCAATACCATGTTCTTCACAGCAGCCTTTTGATCGCAAGTTTTCTTTTTCAGTACAAGAAGAGGACGAGTATTACTTTGTTTATTTCAACAATCGTGGTCAGCAGTGTCCGCAAACTAGCTCTCAGCTTCTATTGGATGTAACCATATCTATTGGTCGATTCCAGTACTCTACTTCATCTCTCACAACAGCTACAAGCTGCACTGCTATTGATGAAGACAGCTGTTCACTGGATGTTCCGGCTGACCCAAATTATCGTGCACTGATTGTCACTAATATACCCGATGACCCTGATTGGGAGGAGAATGTTGATATTGACTTGCGCTGCACATCTAACAGAGATTGGGCTTATGCCTTGGTGTTAGTACCCATCAGTATTGTTGGTCTCTGCATTGTTGCAGCTATAGTGGGCTGTTGTTGTTGTAATTCATATAAAAGTCGTCATCTGTCCCGGAGATCTCAGCTAGCTATGCTATCAAGAATGGAAATGGAGCACGGTTCACGGTCAGCAACACATATGTACACTGTTCCTACAACGGCCGCTACACAGATGTACACAGTCCCAACAACAGCAGCAAGACCATACCCGGTACAAAATCCAGTAGCCGCAAGACCATACCCGGTACAAACTCCAGTAGCCGCAAGACCATACCCGGTACAATATCCATCAGCAGCAATCCCTCCTCCAGTGTATGGAGCATCATTTGCTTATCCTGAAAAGAACAATGTTGCTACCATGCAACAGATACCACCTCAAAATGCATACTACATGTACAAGCAACACTAAAAATCTCTACAGTGCACTAATTCAGTCACCGTCACAATTATGCATGCATTATTATATAATTATTCGTAAAAATTGCTGTTTTATTAATCTTTATTAAAATTCATAACTGTAATACTTACTGTACTTGGGAAATTCCCAGGAAATGACTCGAGTCCAATAAACTTAACATACAAATGAGATTTACAAGTATGTACTGTAATATTGAAGAAACGTACCTCTATTTGGATTTGCTCTGGGAAGCAATGATAACCTTCTAATTGCATACAATTTCTAGTTGTCGTAAAATTTACGAGGATATAAATAATTTTGAACAAAATAACACACTATAGTGTGCGTAATTACAGTACATGCAGATTGGTATAGTGCATGCATGTAGTATGCATTGTGAGGTGGACATACATGCAAGTCATTTTAGTCATTCACAACAGATCTATAGTTCATTACCTAAGAGTACCTCGGTGGTGTGTTATAATACCTTTTTGCATTTGCACACTAGAAGCTGCTGTCTCAGAGCTCTGTGACGACATGATCTCTTGCAGACACATCCCAGTATTACAGCAGTAATGCTGACACCAACTATTACCAGAAGAGGTATTAGCACTACCACAGCATAAGCCCACTCTCTGTTTGATGAACAATGTAAAGTAACGTCTACATTCTCCTCCCAATCCGGGTCATCGGGTATATCGGTGACAATCAGAGCGCGATAATTTGAACATTCAGTGAACACTCTCCTTCGATAGCAGAGCAGTTTGTAGCTGTTGTAAGATCTTCTGTAGAGTACTGATATCGACTAACAGATATAGTGACATCCAATCGAAGAACTGCAAAGTTTGAGCACTGTTGACCACGTCTGTTATAGTAAACTAAGTAATACTCATCTTCATCTTGTACTGTATATGAGAAGTGGCGATTAAATGAAGATGAGCACTGTATCGAGAAAGTTTCAATGGCTTGATTTTTACTAGGATTATCAATCCATTGCTGAAAGCTATTTCTTCCCTTGAACAGGTAGAAGGCTCCACTGTCAGAACTTGAGCGTGTACAAATAGTTGTTGTAATGTTAGAACCAGGGTAGAGATAGTAGTTCCAATAGTTGTAGATATTGCTTGTCAACGTGACATATGAGTGGATGTTGAAGCTGTTATGATCATTGAGTGGTGGAGTATCAGTTATTAGGTAGAGAGTAGCTTCAGAACTTGAGTTGTAGGTCGTGAGAGTGACTTTATTACAAAAGAAGGAACCAAAGGATACTATCCGTGAGTCGCCAGGAGAAAAAAAGACTGATACTTCGGCTGGAGCTACAGGAGCGGCACCATTTGATTTACTGTTATTGAGACCAATGGGTATGATGGTGCCAATAGGGACACCAAATAACAAGAGTAATAAGGCTGTAGAAACAACTCCTACAATGATATTTTGCTTGCATGTCAATGGAGATGCTCCTCCACAGGCACCACCAGGAGTATATCCACCGCCACCACCACCTCCTCCTCCTCCTCCTCCACCACCTCCTCCTCCACCTCCTCCTCCTCCACCTCCTCCTCCTCCTCCACAACCTCCTCCTCCTCCAGCACCACCACCAGCAGGCATTTTATGAACGGATATATTGACTGAACTGCAAGTGATCCTCTGTTATTATAGTGGCAAGGAAGCATGTTTTGTTGTGTCTGTAGGTCCATTTGGAAGGAAATCATTTCCCTTGTTCTTGTGAAGGTAGCTAATCAACACACTTGTGCTATACTAAGCTATTTCCTGTTGACTTAACCTCTATAAATACTTCTTAGGAAATTACCCTGCTAGCCTTTGTACTTTGATGTAAGCAGTTTGCTCATATCATAAATTCCTCTATGCAATCATTATTAATTAGTTACATGTATACAATTCAGTCTTTGATCATACATGACCTCATTTCATAGTCTTCTCTTATTATACATTATTCATAGACACAGGATGAGATTTACAAGCATGAATGTATTTGACAACAAACTCCTTGAGTTGATGATAGTGACTGTACTTTCCCTGGATGGATGCATGTCAGTGGTTTAATGGTCTGGTGATGTTCTCTACTGTAATCAAACTGGTTGTCTTACATGATGTTCTTGAGGAGAATGGTGAATTACATTGTATAGCGCTAGGAAGACTATTAATGTTAGCCGTATTGTCAATGAATAATTCTGTACATGTGCACGTACCAGCTAGCTAGCTACACTGGTCCTCCGTATATTATTGTTTTAGCTCATTGACTAAGATAAGAATTTTGTTGTGAAAATAAGCACATTACTATAGCAAGCATGCCGCAAATATATTTGGAAGTTGGACACTAGCTAGCTTGTTCATTGTTTGCACACTATTACTCATTTTTGCTATCATATTTGCAAAACTCGGTGTATAAGGAAGTTTAAACCTGTCAGGAAATAGTTTATTATAACACAAGTGTGTTGATTAGCTAAGTTCACAAGCAAAAATTAGAAAATACCATCATTCCCAACAGAAGTACAGACCAACATGCTTACATGGAAATACCAACATGCTTCCATGCATGATACTATAGGACCACTTATTAGTTTAGTCAAACACAATTTTGCAAAATGCCAGCTGGTGGTTGTGCAGGACACTGCGTTGCTAAAGTTTGCAATATTCGATCCCTATCTATAGAGGGCAAGCAAACTGCATGCAACAGCTCTGTCTGCACGAAAACCCATGGCTAGAAATATACAGATACTTGCAAAGTCTTGAATCTCATTAATTCTTTAACGCATTAGTGCTCCACATTTTACGGTCTATGGCATGCAAGAAGTAATAAAACCGCTGTACCCTTACAAGAAGTAATATAACTGCTGTAGCAGTGCAGAACTGCATCAGCAATGTTATCAGTCTAGCTGGCATAATTTACAGACTATGTGAATATTAATTTGATATGAATACAGTTAAGTTAAGTGATGTGAACTGTACATTCATGATTATAGAGGTTAATTAATTCCCAAAAGGTAATAGTTCTGATTAGCTAGGTTCACAAGTACAAGGGAAATGATGTCATTCCCAATGGAACTATAGACACAACAAAACATGCTTCCTTGCCACTATAAATAACAGAGGATCACTTCACAGTTCAGTCAATATATCTGTTCATAAAATGCCTGCTGGTGGCGGTGCTGGAGGAGGAGGAGGTTGTGGAGGAGGAGGAGGTGGAGGAGGAGGAGGTGGTGGAGGAGGAGGTGGAGGAGGAGGAGGTGGTGGTGGCGGTGGTGGCGGTGGCAGCGGATATACTCCTGGTGGTGCCTGTGGAGGAGCATCTCCATTGACATGCAAGCAAAATATCATTGTAGGAGTTGTTTCTACAGCCTTATTACTCTTGTTATTTGGTGTCCCTATTGGCATCATCATACCCATTGGTCTCAATAACAGTAAATCAAATGGTGCCTCTCCTGTAGCTCCAGCCGAAGTATCAGTCTTTTTTTCTCCTGGTGACTCACGGATAGTATCCTTTGGTTCCTTCTTTTGTAATAAAGTCACTCTCACGACCTATAACTCAAGTTCTGAAGCTACTGTCTACCTAATAACTGATACTCCTCCACTCACTGACCAGAACAGCTTCACCATCTACTCCTCTCTCACTTTGTCAGACAACATCTACAACTATTGGAACTACTATCTTTACCCTGGTTCTAACGTTACAACAACTATTCGTACACGCTCAAGTTCTGACAGTGGAACCTTCTACCTGTTCAAGGGAAGAAATAGCTTTCAGCAATGGATTAATAATCCTAATAGAAATCAAGCCATTGAAACATTCTCGATACAGTGCTCATCTTCATTTAATCGCCAGTTCTCATATACAGTACAAGATGAAGATGAGTATTACTTAGTTTACTATAACAGACGTGGTCAACAGTGCTCAAACTCTGGATCGGCAGTTCTTCGATTAGATGTCACCATATCTGTTAGTCGATTTCAGTACTCTACAGAAGATCTTACAACAGCTGCAAGCTGCTCTGCTATCGAAGGAGAGTGTTCACTGAATGTTCCAGCTCATCCAAATTATCGCGCTCTGATTGTCACCGATATACCCGATGACCCAGATTGGGAGGAGAATGTAGACGTTAACTTACATTGTTCATCGAACAGAGAGTGGGCTTATGCTGTGGTAGTGCTAATACCTCTTCTGGTAATAGTTAGTGTCAGCATTACTGCTATAATACTGGGATGTGTCTGCAAGAGATCATGTCATCGACAACCATCACAGAGCTCTGAGACAGCAGCTTCTAGAGTGCAATTGCAAAAAACTAGTGTGCAATTGCAAAAAACTAGTGTGCAATTGCAAAAAATAAGGTATTTAGATTGGTAGTACATGTAGTATGCATTGTGAGGTGGACGTACAAGTCATTTTAATCTTCACGACAGATCTAGCTATGGTTTATTACCTAAGAGTACCTCATGTGTTATTAATGTTTGTTCATCGCTTACATAATTATTATGTAACTATTAATTTTTTTATGAGAAAAATTTTTACTACAACTTGAAATTGTGTGCAATTAGAGGGTTACTATCGCTTCCTAGAGCAAATCCAAATAGAGAACCTACTCATTTGTTTGTTAAGTTGTTTGGAGTCACTTCCTGGGAATTTCCAATGTACAGTACAGTTATGAATTTATTAAAGATTAAACCTTTTCGGGAAATAGTTTGTTATAACACAAGTGTGTTGATTAACTATGTTCACAAGTACAAATTAGGAATAACATCATTCCCAACAGAACTATAGACACAACAGGAAATACCAACATGCTTCCATGCTACTATAAATAACTGAGGATCACTTCTTAGTTTAGTCTTAGCTGTATAGAACTACTGAACATAATTTTGCAAAATGCCAGCTGGTGGTGGTGCAGGAGGAGGCGGAGGAGGTTGTGGAGGAGGAGGAGGAGGAGGTGGTGGAGGAGGAGGAGGTGGTGGAGGAGGAGGAGGTGGTGGAGGAGGAGGAGAAGGAGGTGGTGGAGGAGGAGGTGGCGGTGGATACTACAACAGCTATCATAATTCTGGTGAAAAAGAATCTTCTCCTGCAGTCATAATCGGCATAGTTGTTGGTTGTGTCGTGGTAAGCTTCCTCATAATTGGTCTCTTGGTGGGCATTCCTCTCAGCACATCATCAGGACATCAAACCAACGGCCCAGTCGAGGTACCAGTCTTTTTCTCTCCCGGCGACTCACGGGTAGTATCATTTGGATCTTTCTTTTGTGATAAAGTCACTCTCGTGGACAAATCAAGAAGTACTGAAGCCACTCTCTACCTCATAACTGACACTCCTCCACTCACTGACCGGAACAACTTCACCATCAACTCCTCTCTCACTTTGTCAGACAACATCTACAACTATTGGAACTACTATCTTTACCCTGGTTCTAACGTTACAACAACTATTCGTACACGCTCAAGTTCTGACAGTGGAACCTTCTACCTGTTCAAGGGAAGAAATAGCTTTCAGCAATGGATTGATAAAATCAAGCCATTGAAACATTCTCGATACAGTGCTCATCTTCATTTAATTGCCACTTCTCATATACAGTACAAGATGAAGATGAGTATTACTTAGTTTACTATAACAGACGTGGTCAACAGTGCACGAACTTTGCAGTTCTTCGATTGGATGTCACCATATCTGTTAGTCGATTTCAGTACTCTACAGAAGATCTTACAACAGCTGCAAGCTGCTCTGCTATCAAAGGAGAGTGTTCACTGAATGTTCCAGCTCATCCAAATTATCGCGCTCTGATTGTCACCGATATACCCGATGACCCAGATTGGGAGGAGAATGTAGACGTTACCTTACATTGCTCATCGAACAGAGAGTGGGCTTATGCTGTGGTAGTGCTAATACCCATTCTGGTAATAGTTGGTGTCAGCATTGCTGCTGTAATACTGGGATGTGTCTGCAAGAAATCATGTCATCGACAACCATCAAAGAGCTCTGAGACAGCAGCTTCTAGTGTGCAATTGCAAAAAACTAGTGTGCAATTGCAAAAAATAAGGTATTTAGATTGGTAGTACATGTAGTATGCATTGTGAGGTGGACGTACAAGTCATTTTAATCATCACAACAGATCTAGCTATGGTTTATTACCTAAGAGTACCTCATGTGTTATTAATCTTTGTCCATCGCTTACATAATTATTATGTAACTACTAATTTTTTATGAGAAAAAATTTTACTACAACTTATTGTATGCAATTAGAGGGTTACTATCGCTTCCCAGAGCAAATCCAAATAGAGAACCTACTCATTTGTTTGTTAAGTGGTTTGGAGTCACTTCCTGGGAATTTCCAATGTACTGTACAGTTATCAATAATTAAAGATTAAACCTTTTCAGGAAATAATTTGTTATAACACAAGTGTGTTGATTAACTATGTTCACAAGTACAGATTAGGAATAATATCATTCCCAACAGAACTGTAGACACAACAGGAAATACCAACATGCTTCCATGCTACTATAAATAACTGAGGATCACTTCTTAGTTTAGTCTTAGCTGTATAGAACTACTGAACATAATTTTGCAAAATGCCAGCTGGTGGTGGTGCAGGAGGAGGTTGTGGTGGTGGAGGAGGAGGTGGCGGTGGATACTACAACAACTATCATAATTCTGGTGAAAAAGAATCTTCTCCTGCAGTCATAATCGGCATAGTTGTTGGTTGTGTCGTGGTAAGCTTCCTCATAATTTGTCTCTTGGTGGGCATTCCTCTCAGCACATCATCAGGACATCAAACCAATGGCCCAGTCGAGGTACCAGTCTTTTTCTCTCCCGGCGACTCACGGGTAGTATCATTTGGATCTTTCTTTTGCGATAAAGTCACACTCGTGGACAAATCAAGAAGTACTGAAGCCACTCTCTACCTCATAACTGACACTCCACCACTCACTGACCAGAACAACTTCACCATCTACTCCTCTCTCGCTTTGTCAGACAACATCTACAACTATTGGAACTACTATCTTTACCCTGGTTCTAACGTTACAACAACTATTCGTACACGCTCAAATTCTGACAGTGGAACCTTCTACCTGTTCAAGGGAAGAAATAGCTTTCAGCAATGGATTAATAATCCTAATAAAAACCAAGCCATTGAAACATTCTCGATACAGTGCTCGTCTTCATTTAATCGCCACTTCTCATATACAGTACAAGATGAAGATGAGTATTACTTAGTTTACTATAACAGACGTGGTCAACAGTGCACAAACTTTGCAGTTCTTCGATTGGATGTCACCATATCTGTTAGTCGATTTCAGTACTCTACAGAAGATCTTACAACAGCTGCAAGCTGCTCTGCTATCAAAGGAGAGTGTTCACTGAATGTTCCAGCTCATCCAAATTATAACGCTCTGATTGTCACCGATATACCCAATGACCCAGATTGGGAGGAGAATGTAGACGTTACCTTACATTGTTCATCGAACAGAGAGTGGGCTTATGCTGTGGTAGTGCTAATACCTCTTCTGGTAATAGTTGGTGTCAGCATTACTGCTGTAATAATACTGGCGTGTGTCTGTAAAAGATCGTGCCATCGACAGAGATGATATCATCTAAGGTTATGATAACTGTTGTTTATTGATTTGTTTACATGTATCATGATTGTTCTGACTATAAACAATGTATGTGTTGTACATGTACATGTATGAGTGAAAGAAACGTGGTATTTAATTCTGCAGAACATTCTGGATTCTTCTGTTACTACATCATTATAATACTGTCACTATATGAAATGTGATCTATAACTATTTTCTGGTTCAAATTTAGTGTTAAAAATTATTTGGAAGTTAAAAAGCAGGGAAGTCCCTCCACTGGCTGCATGATGGGAGTAGCGGCAAGCTTCAAGCAGTAGTTATCCGGAAGAGAGATATTGAAATTTCGTAGTAGATGAACCATCACGACCTTTGCCTCGATCTGGAGATAAATTAAAAACAAAACATGCATGTATTATGAATATTAATGAAACTCACCATAGCAAACACTCTTCCAATACAAGAACGATGACCAAAGCCAAATGGATAGTACACATACGGACTAGGACTGAAGCGATGAGTAAATGTTGTGACTAAGCACAGTATAAGAGGCTCACCGTTTCTGTCCAGGATCAAACCGACTAGGGTCAAATTTTAGAGGATCATCAAAATACTCAGGGCTCCGCAGGATTGAATATGGTGCCGTCTGAACCAATAGCACAACACATTAATCACACTTAGAAGAACCATTATGTTCAATGTAGTGGTAAGGCCCGCCCATTGATTTATCAATTTTTATACTAAAACATTATAAACACAAAAAGCTCAATGAGTTATGGCCGACACCTCAGTGCGTACTGTAAGGCAGCACTGCTCCCATAGAATAGAGAAGTAGTTTGTACTACAAAATAATAGGCTGCCACTAGAACAGCTAACAAATCAGAGTGTACTTTGACTGGTGGTTTGTATTTGTACTTGGAAACCACTTCCTAGTTCATGTGCATGTACAAATGAATTGTAGATTGTAATCATTAATTTAAGAACACCTCATCAAATTTTAGCACTGTCAAAATCATAATTTGAGTAGAGTTTAGAGTTTAGGGTTTAGGTGACATGCTCATACTGAACACAAATCAGGATTAAAATAAATTGGAGGGAGGTACATTTCAATTTTCAACACACACAAGTACAAGTTATTATAGTGCAACTTACCAATACTGTGGTGCCTTCAGGAATATCATGACCACACAGGGTGATTCCACCCTCAGGTACAGCTTTTTGCACAATGGTCGATGGATACAGTCGTAGAGTCTCTTCAAATACCTAGATAACAACAAATTCATTTTGCTAAACTATTTTTAAAAAACAACAAGTCTAACCTGGTTCATGTATGTCAGCTTGTCCAGGTCATCAGCCTCTACTGTAGTCTTGTCACCCACAACCTCCTCTATCTCCTCCATCACCCTGTAGTACATGGAGAGCGAAAACAATTACAACTTTCTACATACATGTATGTGAAATCGTCTACTTTAAAACCGAAATATCATTCACCTTTTCAATACATCAGAATGCTGAACGAGTAGACCAGTAGCAAATGAGAGTAGCGTAGATGTGTTCTCCTGACCTAATCAGAGAGAGGGAGAGAGGGGGAGTGAAGGAGGGAGAGAGGTAGGGAGGGGGGGAGAGAGGTAGGGAGGGGGGGAGAGAGGTAGGGAGGGGGAGGGAGGGAGAGGGAGGAGAGTGAGGGAGGGAGAGAGAGAGAGGGTGATAGAGAGGGAGAGAGAGTACTCTTACACGGCAATGAAAGTACCTGCTTACCAGCGAGATAAAACAGAAGAAATTCATCCACTAAATCTTCAATCTCAATGTTCTTGTCAGTGTCTGTAGTTATGCAAGTAAAATACAATGATACATCGTCATTTCATTTAACTCACGGACAACGCTGAGTATCTGTGACATGATGTCTAATGGTAGTTCTTCATTGTTCTTTAGTGCCTTCAGTCTCAGTTCAATACAGTGTCTGCCGATAGCTCTGATCTTACGTACAGCGTCAGTGTACTTTCTTCCAGAAAATGGAACAAGCTGAAAAATTAATACTATTATAAAAAGCAAGTAGAAAAATAAAACTTACCTGGAGTAAAGGATTATTGTTTGATGCTTGAAAACCATCAAAAGCTATTTTTAACAGTGAGGTCAGACCCTCCTGGCCGGCTAGATTCTGTACAACTGGGTCTCTCTCAAAGTCAGCTCCGAAGGCAACCTATGATGGAGTCAGTGTAACAGTGTGTGTCACTACAGGATGGGAACGCACCTCACTGATCACTTGGAGAGTCACCCTTGTGAACTCGTTCTTCATGGCTACTCTGGTAGTACCATTGCCTTTAGCACGAAGTGGCTCAATCAAGTCTCGTACAGTAGTGTTGTTATAAATAGGTACCAGACCTCGAAGATAGCTATAACCATAAGAAAATGAGCAGAATGATTATACACGTATTTCACCACTTTAACCTAATAAATAAATAATTATGTATTCAAATGCCCAAGGGCAGAACAACCATTATTTGAGTCTACATAGTCTCAGCCCTGTTTCATCTGTTCAATTTTTGTGATATTAAATTTTTCGTCGCTAGCTGATAAAAAATTGATGTACATTGTGCTTCAATATTTCATGTGTTAGGGTCTCATTTAAAAATTGTTGCAAGGGGGTGAAGTACGCGTCGAGGAAAATTTGGGGGTGAGATAGATAAGAGCAATGCTAATTTAGTATGACTTGAGAGGGGGCAAAAATAGTTCACCCTAAATGAACCCGTGTGTTTCATTTTTATCGATAGGATGGTAATACGGATCCATGTTACCACAGTATAAAGTCTGACCTTCTGGTGAAAGCTGGGTCAAAGGCATGTCTTCGGTCTTTCCAATCTTCATAATGACGAATTGTTAACAAACTTTTCTGAATAAACCTTAGATGAAAAAACTTGACACCACTATAGCAGGCAATCAAGTAATGCATTACCTTTGACCAAAAATTCTTCCAAATGGGTTATACTTGGGTTTTGGAACATTTCTTCCAGAAAGCGCCTACAAGGAATGATGAGAACGATTTCAGGAGCACTTAGAGTACTGTTGATTATGCAGTAAAATATGTTTCACGCTAGAGTCACAATACTTTATGTGTCGACGTTGCTGTCATTGTAAAGACAGGCTCACACCTTAATGCTGTCTGGATCCATGGCTATAACCAGAGGTGCTGTGAAGAACCACATCAGGAATACTGGACCACACTCCAAATACCTGAACAGAGAAGAAACAGTATACTAGCTCACCCATGCAATGCAAGCTGTGTGACTAAATGCTCTGAAACTAGTACAGTCAGATGAAACAGCTAGCTAGTGTAGACTAGGAAGAATATTCTACGGTTCTCGTGCATGCATAAATAGTCTTTGGTGTAGAGCTAGCAAACCATTCATGCCACAAGTCAAATGTGAACTTCTTCTGCCCTTCTCTTCTTACTATTGGCAGGTGACCAAAGTAGAACCTGCACGCATACATTAAAGAAGAGATTATTAGTAGCAAATACATCTAAAGTACTCAGTACTCACGAGGCTCCCTTTGGTTGTGGTACGTGCGCGTATCGACAGGCCCGGCGGAAGAAAATTTTCATTGGACCGGCAGCTTATTAATATTCATATTTATTGCGTATGACTCCGCCCCTTTGCAATTTTTGGTCGCGTGTGACGAGATCTAGAGTCTCTGTCAGGCTAGGAAACAAGTTTATACTGACTCGTAGAGTGACTATGGCCACAGTTTAGCTCGTGGCAACGTAAGGAAAGTGCTTTTGTGTAATCGTGGGCCAAAATTATTGGTCCGGCACGTGCCGGGTCTGCCCTGTTGGGTGCGCCGGGCCTGATCGACGATGCCTCCTCGACAGGTAGATGCTGAACGTCACCAGAAGAAACAAAGCAGCCGTAAGCACTGCTGTTAGTGTTGCAGCAAGTAATGCTAGAGTCTCCATCATAGATTTTTGGGATCGACTGTTTCCATGTGTGCTGCTCGAGTCACATTGTTTATGTACTCCAATTGACGCCAGGTATATGACCAAATATGGTAATACTCTATTATAGTATAATAATAACTACGTAACTCAGTCCATAGTACAGGAAATAGCAATAGAAATACTTGCATATTCATGAGTATTCTGTCTTGACTACGATACAGCTATATTTGGTAAACTACTGTAGACTGTGATCAAGCATTCATAGATTCACTGCTTCAGAGTCAGAAAACAAGGAAGCAATTGATCGGCTTGAGGGAACATGCTTCTTCCATCAAGTTTCAAGCAGTAGTCCTCCGGTAGTGAGAGATTGTATGTTCGCAGTAGATGGACCATCACAACCTTTGCCTCCATCTGTTGTGACAAGAACAGCACAACAGATAAATTTAATTTTGCAATAATTTACCATAACAAAAACTCTTGCCATACAAGAACGATGTCCGATACCAAATGGATAGTACAAATATGGACTAGGACTGTTGAGCAAAATGCATGATTTCATTATAGTTAAGCAGTATTAGGCTCACCGTTTCTGTCCAGGATCAAAATGACTTGGGTCGAATTTTAGAGGGTTGTCAAAATACTCCGGACTGCGTAGCAAGCAATAAGGTGTTACCTACAACACGGGTAGTTTCAGGTTGATATGGATTACTATTTATCTTATAATTACCATAGCTAAAGTACCAGCTGGAACATTGTAACCCATAAAACTCAGTCCTCCAGTAGGAACCTCCTTCTGGAGAAATGTTGGTGGAAAAAGCCGCAGAGACTCCTCAAGTACCTGAAACAAAACACAATCCTAAACCATAAGCCGCCATCTTAATTCACCTAGATATCATTTCCGAGCGACATGATAATGTACACATGCAGCATCATATAACATAAAAGTACTGACTTTTCAATCATAATTGATTCATCAAACTATTTTACAATGTATGCACTGAAAGAATTTACCACACAGTGTGAACAACAATTATTAATTTTAGCAGATGTGAAGATTTTGGTGAAGATGAACTGTGTCACGAACTGTCATTTCATGAACGCTTTTAGACCGTAATGTTGAACATGCAGCAGTATAATTATCAACTAATTTCTATCAAAGTGGTGATAGAAATCTTCAAAGACAACTCAGTTGCAAAATTATTGTCTAAAACCCCCTACAATAAATAATCCGTCCTGCATCAGCAATTTATTTCCTATTAAGAGCCTTGATCACATACTCTTTATTATAATATTTATGAGATGATAGGCATTTACATCACTTACTTGATTCAAGTATGTCAGCTTGTCCAGGTCATCAGCCTCTACTGTAGTCTTGTCACCCACAACCTCCTCTATCTCCTCCATCACCCTGCAGTACATTGAGATTACAGAGTATACTATGATCTACTAGTACAGCTGCTAGTTTAACCTGTGTAGTATGTCAGGATGCTGGATCAGTAGTCCAGTAGTGAATGAAAACATGTTAGAAATACTCTCTTGACCTAGAAAAAGTATAATTATTACTGATACTGTATTACAAATCTAGACCTGCAAGATAGAACAGAAAGAATTAATCTATTGGATCTTCAATGTCAAGGTCCTTTCGGATATCTTAATGGTGAACATAAGTAAGGCTAGTATATTTTAGAACTGAAACAACTCACGAACAATACTGAGTATCTTTGACATGATGTCTGATGGTAGTTCTTCATTGTTGTCCAGAGCCTTTAATCTCTTTTCAATACAGTGTCTGCCGATAGCTCTGATCTTACGTATAGCAGTAGCACATTTGCGACCAAGAAATGGGAAATACTGCAAAAAATTAACTGCATTGTAGTATAATTATATAATATAGTGCTTGCCTTCACTAAAGGATAGTTGTTGGCAAACTGGGCGCCATCAAAGGATTGAATCAGTAACATAGCCAGTTCGTCTTCACCAACAATAGCTTTCACAACTGGATCTCTCACTAAGTCAGTACCAAAGGCTGCCTTTACAGTGTAATTGTAAAGTGTGATAGTGGTAGCAAATACTCCTGCAATTATACCTGACTGGTCACTTGAAGACCAACACGAGAAAACTCATGCTTCATAATCACTTCAGTTGTCCCATCTGCCTTAGCTCTCAGTGGATCAATCAAGTCATTCACTGCAACACTATTGAAGATTGGAACCAAACCACGAAGAAAACTAAAAAGCGAATAAAAACAATTGGAAAAAAACCCAGCATAATAGTTACCTTTTAGTGAAAGCTTGGTCAAATAATTGTCTTCGATCCTTCCAGTCTTCATAATGTGTGATATTGAACAAGCTGTTTTTCACAAACCTACACTTAGTGCGATTAAACGTCCAACAAATAAGTGCCTGAATACCTTTGACCAAATATAGTAGCTACTCTTTCACTTGATGGTTTGGGCACACTGTTTGCAGAGAGAGTCTGCAAATAAAAGGAATTGGAAAAATCTGCAAACAAAAGGAATAGTCTCTAGTATCGTGCCTAACCTTAATGCTATCGGGATCAAGAGCAACAACAGCAACTCTGTGAAACAAGGCAATCCAATAAACAGGACCACATTCTGAGACCCTGAAAATGGAATAAAATTAGAGCTACACCTGCGGCAGTATGACTTCAGTGGCTCATTAAGCACACGGTCAGTGTACTGCATGCATGCCGCAGCATGTGGATGTGCTGCGGTCACTCACCATTCTGTCATTAAGTCAAAAATGTGCACATTATTTTTCTTTGCTCTTCTCAGAACGAGAAAGTGACCAAAATAATACCTAGAATGAATTAAGCAACAGAGAGATAACTGAAGGACAGGATGACAAGCACTGACTTACGAGGCTCCTTTTGGTCTAGGTATGTGTGCATATCGACGATGCACCATCATTAAGTAGGCAGTCAGTGTTGTAAAGGCAAACAGCACCGCAGTGAGGCAAGCAGCCAACAAGGCAGTGATCACAGTACTAGCCGCCATGAGTTCAGAAGGCTGAAAAGTACTGGTCCAGTTGAGCAATAAAGCGGAACGTACAAACAACAGCAGCTGGAACATAATTAAAATATGCACTTCTAGTTGTAGCACTTATTAAGAACAGTCAACATACACTTAATGCTGAGATTGTGGAGTAAACACTTCATTCACATCACGTAAGTGTTGTGTCAATATCAGAAACGTGTCATAATTCAATTGGTGACATCATCAAGGCAGGTCTACTGTATGATCAAAGAGGCATCCTATAATAATGCTAGCTCAGTGTAGTTCAATCCTCATACAAAGGTTCTCGATCAAATTTATTCTCTGATTTCTCTCTGTGTTTAGTTAGTGCAGTGATGCGCAGTATTCACATAAACACTGTGTCAGTGAATTGTATTACAACTTGCAATATAAGCATCTGTTAAGAGCATTGCTGTTTAAGTACTACTTGCCTGCTAAGATGGTTGATGGGTTTTTTACCCAACTACCGCAATTTATGATAGTATACATCAAATTTATACACAATTATGATAAAACTGTTTAAAATGTATCTTCTGCATGTTATTTCTTTGTTGCATTGACAGTGCATGTGATCATTTTTAACACCAATTCATAATTTTTCGAATTCTATGATACACTATAGCAGTTCTACTTAGAACAAGCACAAATACAGAGCTAACACGAGCACAACTAAAGCTACTTCTAAGAAAAAACAGTACAGCTCATTGATCAACTCCAGCACTTGATGTCTGAAGTTCAATATCGCCAGTGTTTTCCTCAGTCGTTGTGGGATGAATCTTGTTGTCTTTCTTGCAAAACAGGTTCTTGGGCATGGTCTTTATTGCGATGCGAACTGGTTTGAGTAATGCTATGGCTACTATTGGTGTAGCAATGCCTGGAACACTGAAAAGAAGTCGAGTAAAGTAAGTTCGAGCAGTCATGGTCACAATAGTAGAGCCTGGGATAATCAATCGTACAATAAAGCTCACTGCTGGTGTAATAGTGCCAATAAAAGTAATAATTGATGCAATGAAGATATACACGAGTACTTTAGCGACTGCCTTCTTGATTTGAACATTTTCTTCCAGTGTGTGTTTCTTGATATACACAAACATAACTATTATCATAACAATCTGAATGATCAGGAAGGTAATGGCTACTATGGTAACCAGAGAAGTTGATATTGTGAATGGGATAGATGTGTATATACGTACAAAGCATATTCCATTGATGTAGCGCACTAATCTAGGTGGAGTATATCTAGCACGCAGCACTGATATTATTGAAATTATAAGCCATGATAGTACAATATACGGTGTGATTATGTACCATTTTAGCTTCTTCTCTCCATACTTTATGAAAATGAAGATATTGATTGTGTAAAGGGTTCCAGAGGTGAACTTTTGGACATTAGCCACTAGAATGGTTGCATAGAACAGCAGACATGATATAGTTTCATTGTGGTTGAGGCGTACTATCCAGCCAAGATAGAAGATGGCATAGGCAATCCAACCTAGTATCTCTGCTGCAAATATATTGATGAGAAGAACTCGAATCGTGATATTGATAGTCTTAGCAAGAACCAGTGCCAGTATAACCAAGACACACAGCAGGAGTGGTAGTAGAGATAGGAATATGAAGAAACAGACATTCAAAGCAACGTTGACATCATAGTAGAGTTGATTATCCACTCCAGTGATGTTCAGCACCATAACAGCTACTGCTTCTCGTTTTGCTGTTACTATACCAGTGAGTGATGTTTTAGCAACTTCAGCTGTACTCTGTACTTACACATTCTTTGTCATCAGCGCTTAGAGTGTAAGTATTTGAGCTCATCTGATGCGAACCATAAATACGTAACACTCTTAGCTATACTGACAAATTTCCTCTCCACGATGTCTCTGATGATTGTGAGTCGGCATGCACAACAAAAGTGCTGGCTGCACTAAGGCAACGCTTTAGAGTTTTTCCACATTGAGGATGCATCAAATAATTATTAAGGTAATCACCTAGCTTGTGCTATAATTATAGCATTCAATCACAATTATATGACACTGCATTTGGTATAAAAAAATACAAGTATTACAGATAATACTATTGCAGACAAACAAACATTTAGCCTGCATGGGTGTATGCACAGTGCTTGTGTATTAGTTCACTGCTTCAGAGTCAGAAAACAAGGAAGCAATTGATCGGCTTGAGGGAACATGCTTCTTCCATCAATTTTCAAGCAGTAGTTCTCCGGTAGTGAGAGATTGTACGTTCGCAGTAGATGGACCATCACAACCTTTACCTCTATCTGTTGTGACAAGAACAGCACAACATTGATGCAGTTGTCTCACTCACAACTCACCATAGAAAACACTCTTGCGATGCAAGAACGATGACCAATACCAAATGGATAGTACAAATATGGATTAGGACTAGAAAAAATATTCATGAAAGTTCCAACTTCATTTTTATAGTTAAGCTCACCGTTTCTGTCCAGGATCAAATCGACTTGGGTTAAATTTTAGTGGATCAACAACATATTCTGGACTGCGCAACGAACAATAAGGAGTCACCTAAAATTTTGTAGAGTTTAATAATTATTTTGCAAACAGTCGGATATATCTTACCATAATTAAAGTACCAGCTGGAACATTGTAGCCCATTAAGTTCAGTCCTCCAGTAGGAGCCTCTTTCTGGAGAAATGTTAGCGCGAACAGCCGTAAAGACTCTTCAATCACCTGCATGCATGAATAGAGCATATTAAGCTATAGACGAGCAGATATCGAAAGTTGGCTCAGAATTTGGTGAGTACGTAATACTATAAGACATGCAGTGTTTAATGTGTTTGTAGTATTACTTGATTCATGTATGCCAGCTTGTCCAGGTCATCAGCCTCTACTGTAGTCTTGTCACCCACAACCTCCTCTATCTCCTCCATCACCCTGTACATGCATGGAGAGAGTATGATCTACTGGTACAGTGGCAGGCGCTGTCAGCTCAACCTGTGTAGTATGTCAGGATGCTGGATCAGTAGTCCAGTTACGAATGACATAACATTGGAAATACTGTCTTGACCTGAGAATAATTGGAATTCAGTTTTTCTTAAGCACAGCTATAACATAAATAGTTCAAAGACCTGCAAGATAGAACAAAAAGAACTCATCTATTAGATCTTCAATGTCAAGGTCCTTTTGAATATCTTTAAAAATTGTAAGTTGTAGAATATTTTCGAACAAAAGCAACTCACGGACTACACTGAGTATCTTTGACATGATGTCTGATGGTAGTTCTTCATTGCTGTCCAGAGCTTTCAATCTCAGTTCAATACAGTGTCTGCCGATAGCCCTGATCTTACGTATAGCAGTAGCATACTTGCTACCCAAAAATGGAAAATACTACAAAAAAATTAACATCAATGTAGCATAATTATACAGTGCTTGCCTTCACTAAAGGATAGTTGTTGGCAAACTGGGCGCCTTCGAAGCATATGGTTAATAAATTACTCGGTCCATCTTTACCAGCAATTTCTAGTACAGCTGGATCTCTCTCAAAGTCAGCGCCAAAGGCAGCCTACGATGCATGGTGTCAGTTGTAATGTGACAGGTAAGAAGAACACACATTACTGATCACTTGAAGAGCAACACGAGAAAATTCACACTTTAGTTGCACTTTTGTTGTTCCATCTGCCTTAGCTCTCAGTGGATCGATCAAGTCCTTCATTACAACACTATTGAAGACTGGGACCAAACCACGAAGATAACTACCCAGAGACGAGGTTTCAAATAGCGTACATAAAGCAACAAAAATTACCTTCTGGTAAAAGCTTGATCAAAAATGTGTCTTCTTTCTTTCCAATCTTCGTAATGCGTTAAACTAAATAAACTGTTTTTTATAAACCTACACGTATTAGGTAGAGAGAAAGAAACATCACTGTTGATACTCATAGCTAATTTTTCTTCAGCACTTAGTAACAAATTTGCACGAAAGAAACTGAACTTGGGTGTGTATACCTTTGACCAAATATGGTTGCTAATCCTTGAGTTGATGGTTTGGGAATATTCTTTCCAGAGAGAGTCTGCAAATAAAAAGATTACCTTGTCTGAATGCATTACACCCTGACCTTGACACTCTCGGGATCAAGAGCAACAACAGCGATTCTGTGAAAGAAAGCAACCCAGTACACAGGACCGCATTCAGACATCCTGCATGAGTCATGTTGGAGATATTATGAGAACTATAATAATGGTTTATAGCAATAGATAATGATAGTTATAACTATAGTAATGATTTATAGCAATAGATAATGATAGTAATAACTATAGTAATGATTTATAGCAATAGATAATGATAGTAATAACTATAGTAATGATTTATAGCAATAGATAATGATAGTAATAACTATAGTAATGATTTATAGCAATACTTTGTTCTCATTAATATTACTAATCGGGTTATTGGTCTTGTTATCTCATGTCTCTGAATAGAAGGTTTTTGGTATAATGTACGCTATTTTCTCATCATGGATTTCCTTGGACGGCCATTAAGCTTCACGACCATTTGCCAGCCATTCACGCAAGTTATCATTCATGTAACACTACCATTAATAATATTTTAGTGAAACTTAATTTCGCTAAGGTGAGACTTAGCACAGAAAACATGCTATCAGGAATAAACTGTTGGGCGTGGCTCGTAAAAATGGTGTGTATGCTGACCACTCACCATTCTGTCATTAAGTCAAACATGTGCACATTGCTTTTCTGTGCTTTTCTTAGAGCGAGAAAGTGGCCAAAATATAACCTGCAGCCCACAGAGAATGAGATCTCCAGTCATACATCTACACCAAGTCCAAGAGATAGCTAGCTACTCACGATGATCCTTTCGGTGTGGGTATGTGGGAATATCGACGACGCGCTATCATCAGGTAGACAGTCAGTGTTGTAAAGGCGAACAGCACCGCAGTGAGGAAAGCCGCTAATACAGCAGCAACCGAAGCAAGAAGATCCATGGCCCCAACTGGAAGTGTAGTCTACGTAGGTGTGGTTTGTGTACAGATAATTACATTATACATTTAGCACTTGGTGACTGGTTCATGCATGTCTTCATGATTTTTTAAGAGTCAGGCAACATGTATTATACAGTACACGTGGGTCATTTGGTTGCAAAAAAAACATGCATTTCAAGCAGTAGTCCTCCGGTAGTGAGAGATTGTACATAACACTCTTCCATTACAAGAACGATGACCAATCCCAAATCAGTGGATAGTACACAAAGGACTAGCACTGAAAATTAATGCGTGGCGCTGTTGTCGTAGCACTATAGTTTGCATTAAGTACAGCTCCCCCTAGTCTTGCAGAATAGGTTTTTGATTCCTTGAAATATCAGCAGTAGTTTCTGTTACAAACCCCTAGCAACCAAGGCAAAATACATGGCGTAAATCTATACACACCAGACCCAGTGAACTATGGGCTCCTGAAGACACTGATAGTCATCATAAACTGTAATTGAAGGAATTTAAGTCCAAACATTTTCAAGGGGGGTTAGGGTATGGATTTGGGACTATGTGTGGTACAAAGAGCACTCCTTATTTGATATGTGTGTTCAGTAACAGTCAATAGCACTCAGACATTGACAATTGGGTTCAAAGGGCCAGGCACTACTGAGTCAGCTGAGCAGATCAAAGCAGAACTTGAAATGTATTTGATGTGACGTCATACTGTCTAGTGTACTCTGTGTATTTACAGCCATGCAAGTATGCACAATAATGTGATTAGCAGCTTTCCTTACTGTGGGACTGTGTTGTAGTACAAAGTGTCCTTCTTAATCACTAATTTTGTATCATTATCAGTACACTGTATTCACATTCAAACAGCCAATGAGCAGAGCCACTTTCACATGCATGTAGCGGCACACTGACATAAGTCAGTAGGCCGTAGTTTAGTCGTAGTTAACAGCCGTGCATTGTACTTCAGTCAGAAACCATATCAACAACGACTAGACAAAATTTAATCGGAATTGACCGCGTTTGTACTATT
This sequence comes from Haliclona indistincta, assembly GCA_964017065.1. Lineage (NCBI taxonomy): Eukaryota > Metazoa > Porifera > Demospongiae > Haplosclerida > Chalinidae > Haliclona > Haliclona indistincta. Next base: position 7,962,205 of record OZ024789.1, read on the forward strand.
TGAGATCATTTCGTGTATAAAAACGCCTTCGGCCGGCTAAACTCGACAATGCACATTGTGTATGTAGACTACCTTAGTGCAGAATAACAGTGTTCACGTATCATTCTGGTGCGTCGATCGATCATATGCCGCTGTTTCTCATCAACACACTCGTCAGTTTGTTGTGCAGTGAGTTATACCGTCGCGTACAGATTCAGAGTAAACTTTTGACTCTGATCTTGTGTCTCACAGTACTTCAGCTGGCATTTGGTTGCAATGTTACATGTCCAGTGAATTCGGGCACAAAATGTAATGCAAAGTTAGATAACTACTGTCCAGGATCATACTCTGGACCAAAGGCTACATGCGATACTGGAACAGGATACTGCAGGTGTTTCAAATCAGCACTTTATGATGAGTGCACCTGTCTGCGTGAGTGATTGACCTGTTTATATTTTACTTATATGAATGTTTTCACTCATGCAGCTAGCTATGCAGGTTGCCTTATTAAAAGATCTCCCAGTACATATGTAGGGTTACCATCCAGTGATGGTACTCCAGAGACTCCTTTCTACGGATGTGTTAGCACAGCCACTAACTGTGAATATGAAGTTCATGTGATTGCAAACTATGAGAGCAGTAATGGTCGTAATTATGGATATGGTTTTAAGCCTGTTCCTGGAAGCACATATGTTAATGTGAATATCAATGGGCAGAGCTCAAAGCCTCTTATACTTGTCTTTATATCTTATGAAGAAGTTCATTGGCGACTGAGCTTGTCGAGTGGAGCTGTAGTAAACAGAATTATACTTGTAAGCTGCATACATTTAACTCAGCCTTATAGTTCTAATTCTTTTAAATTAGGGTGGGTACCAAACTAGTAAATTATACGGATATCCGAATACCAGTGTTGAAGTTGTTCCACGCAACATGCTGAGCTCTGGTTATGGTACAGATGATGGCGGAGGGAGTACAGCTGAAAATCTCATTTACTTGACTAAGAGATTTGGTCCAATATCTTCATTCAGTGGTAGTTACCGTGCTGATAGATGGACTGTCAACATTGACCGATCTCCAGGTACATATGACATGATAATAATGTGAAAGTGAATTATCTTGTTCTTTCCATAGTGTGTAATTCATCAATGTCAACTCATAGCAATCAATGTAAGATTCCCCATCACAGTATCAGAATACATAATAGTATAGCACTGTCATATTGACATCGGTTTTAAAAGTGCATTATAACGTGCAGTGTTGTGTCAACTGAGCTGAGTAATCTATTTCATAATAAATGTTTGTAGCTATTGTGGTCAGATTTGAAAGGGAGAGATACTATATACATGAATATGAGAGTGCTACAGTTGTATTGTTGACCAACGGACCGACAAATAGAGACATCACTGTTCGCTATTCAACCATCGATGGCACAGCTCGAGGTAAAGTTATATGATACAGAATGTGCTTGCACGGTTTGTTTCACATCACTCATTTCTAGCTCCAATGGACTACACTGCTATCGACCAGGAAAGAATCATTCCAGCTGGTACTACTCAATTTGAGATTAATATTTCTATCAAGAACGATAGAGTTGCAGAGACAGATGAGACCTTCAAAGTCCACCTATCACTACCCGATGAACCTACTCTGTGCATTCCTGATACTATTGTTAGCATCATAAGTGAGTGATCTAACAATAATTATTATAGTTACATGTACTCTGTACTTTGAACAGTGACAGAACACCAAGTATTCATTTATTATGAATAATATTGCAGTAGCTTAAAATCTGCACCTTCTACCAAGCAGTCATACAGTTATGATGGTGCCTGTGACAATATCAATGCTTACCCAATGATTCTCAATAGAGTTATGCAAACAGTACTGTACTCACAATAATGATACAATAATATTATGACCCATTTTCACACATTTATGAGGGTGCTTCTATAGTGTATCAGTATGCAGTTATATGCATGTGGTCCTCAATGTGCTGCACTCACTTCATTCAATGCAAACCAGTGATCTTGTGTATGCAAAATACACTTGAGGTCAAATGGCATATATATGGATTGCTTTGTTAAAAAAAGCAAAAAATTTATTGGGTTAAAATTACTGAAAATATATTATATTTATTACAGGACAACCAACCAGGCCGACAGCTAATAGGCAGACAACTAATAGGCCGACAAATAATAGGCCATTCAACAATAGGCCATCAGCGTCATCTGCAGGTACGTTGGCTGGAGGACTACTTGGAGGGGTTTTCGGAGGAATCGCACTGCTGGCATTGGCTATAATTTTTGTGTCCATCATAAGTGTGAGGTATTATACCACAAGATCACGAGTAAATGTGGTAAATACACGTACTGCATACAATTGGACTACTAGTGATGATTTTGCCAGAAACAATCCACCAATCGATTATGCTTTCAATCTAAAACGATCTGATCAAAAATCTGTAGCAGTTACAATCACACAGCCACAGACGTGTCTCTCGATCACACAAGCTCCTCCTCCTGCATATGATATCCATGAAACGTTTGCTACCTGCAACGAGAACAGTAAATCAGAAGCTCCTCTCTATCTGCAGCCTCCTCCTACCTATGATACAGCTACTCAAGAGACAAAGTGTGAATCCCACAACATTCCTAAAGAATGATCGACAGTCTACAAATTAAACAAACAATTAAATTTGATCAATATGATAATCCAAACAATTAAAAAATCAATAATTATTACAATTATTTTACTTTGATTAATAATATGTGATTTAAGCTCATGCTGAGCCTCATACCAACCACTTCAGTAAAAATTAGCATGCAGTTAGTAATCTATAATTGTAATGAAAGAATTTAAGTCCAAACATTTTCAAGAGGGGTCTATAGGTATGGATTTGGGACTATGTTGTGGTACAAAGTGCACTCCTTATTTGATACAGGTATGTGTGTTTAGTAACAGTCAATAATACTCATTGACAATCGGTTCAAAGGGCCAGGCACTATACTGAGTCAGCTGAGCAGATCAAGGCAGAACATGAGATGTGATCATGTCATACTGTCTAGTGTATCTGTTTATTTACAACCAAGTATGCACAATAATTGGATTAGCAGCTAATCATAATCACTGAAGCATTTCCTCAACAAGGAGGATGCTGCATAGATTTGGGACTGTGCTGTAGTGCAAAGTACTTAACCATTTTTATCATTATCGTATTCAAACAGCCAATGAATATAATTATTCTCTCAGGCAGGTACCGTATATGGATTGAATAGACGGCTACTACAATGTATTTTAACCTGCCAAGCTGCTGCAGATCCACTTACATGCATGTAGATAGCGGCACACTGACATAAGTCAGTAGCCTGGCTATAGTTTAGTCGTGGTTAACACCTGTGCATTGTACTTCAGTCATTAACCATACCAACAACGACTATAGACTAAGTCATTCAATCGGAATTGACTATTTGTGATCTCATTTCGTGTATAAAAACACCTTCGCCCGGCTAAATTTACGACAATGCACATTGTATATGTACATGTAAACTACCTTAGTGCAGAATAACAGTGTTCACGTATCAGTCTGGTGCGTCGATCGATAATGCCGCTGTTTCTCATCAACACACTCGTCAGTTTGTTGTGCAGTGAGTTATACCGTCGCCTACAGATTCAGTAAACTTTTGACTCTGATCTTGTGTCTCACAGTACTTCAGCTGGCATTTGGTTGCAATGTTACATGTCCAGTGAATTCGGGCACAAAATGTAATGCAGCGTTAGACAACTACTGTCCAGGATCACCAAAGGCTACATGCGATACTGGAACAGGATACTGCAGGTGTTTCAAATCAGCACTTTATGATGAGTGCACTTGTCTGCGTGAGTGATTGATCTGGTTATATTATACTTATAAGAATGTTTTCACTCATGCAGCTAGCTATGCAGGTTGCCTTATTAAAAGATCTCCCAGTACATATGTTGGGTTACCATCCAGTGATGGTAGTCCAGAGACTCCTTTCTACGGATGTGTTAGCACAGCCACTAACTGTGAATATGAAGTTCATGTGATTGCAAACTATGAGAGCAGTAATGGTCGTAATTATGGATATGGTTTTAAGCCTGTTCCTGGAATCACATACGTTATTGTGAATATCAATGGGCAGAGCTCAAAGCCTCTTATTCTTGTCTTTATATCTTATGAAGAAGTTCATTGGCAACTGAATTTGCCAAGTGGAGTTGTCGTGAACAAAACTCTACTTGTAAGCTACACATTTAAACTCAGCCTTATTTCTAATTCTTTTTAAATTAGGGTGGGTACCACACTAGTAAATTATACGGATATCCAAATACCAGTGTTGAGGTTGTTCCACGCAACATGCTAAGCTATGGTTATGGCACAGATGATGGCGGAGGGAATACTGCTGAAAATCTCATATACTTGACTAAGAGATTTGGTCCAATATCTTCATTCAGTGGTAGTTACCGTGCTGATAGATGGACTGTCAACATTGACCGATCTCCAGGTGCATATGACATGACAATAAAATTAATGTGAAAGTGACTTATCTTGTTCTTTCCATATATAGTGTGTAATTCATCAATGTCAACTCATAGCAATCAATGTAAGATTCCCCATCACAGTATCATAATACATATAGTATAGCACTGTCTTATTGACATCGATTTTAAAAGTGCATTTTAACGGGCAGTGTTGTGTCAACTGAGCTGAGTAATCTATTTCCTAATAAATGTTTGTAGCTATTGTGGTCAGATTTGAAAGGGAGAGATACTATATACATGAATATGAGAGTGCTACAGTTGTATTGTTGACCAACGGACCAACAAATAGAGATATCATAGTTCGCTATTCAACCATTGATGGAACAGCTCGAGGTAAAGTTCAGAATGTGCTTGCACAGTTTGTTTCACATCACTCATTTGTAGCTCCAATGGACTACACTGCTATCGACCAGGAAAGTATCATTCCAGCTGGTACTGCTCGATTTGAGATTAATATTTCTATCAAGAACGATAGAGTTCCAGAGACAGATGAGACCTTCAAAGTCCACTTATCACTACCTGATGAGCCTACACTGTGCATTCCTGATACTATTGTTAGCATCATAAGTGAGTGATCTAACAGTATAATATAATATAGTTATTACATTGTACGTCATCTTTCACCAATCAGATTGCTCTATTCGAGGGCATTAATGTAGGTTATTGACCGCGCGTAGCGTCTTCTATAGCAACAGACCGTTGCGTCTTTGCGAGTTTGAAAAATTCGCGATGTTATTGCGCTCACAGAGATGAACTATGTAATAAATCATTTATTGCCCTACACAACTCGGGCAATAACCGACATTAATGACCTCGGGAAAGTCGGTTGCCCTCGTACAGTCTCGGGCAACCGACTTTCCCGCGGTCATTAATGTCGGTTATTGCCCTCGTGTGAGGGCAATAACTAATACTTACATGTACTTTGTACTTTGACCAGTGACGGAACACCAAGTATTCATTTATTATGAATAATATTGCAGTAGCTTAAAATCTGCACCATCTACCAGGCAGTCATACAGTTATGATGGTGCCTGTGACAATATCAATGCTTACCCAATGAAGCACCTAAGGTGCAGATGCCTCGGTGGAATGACACATTATCCACAAACACAACTATCCACCATTCCACAAACACAGCAACTGCAGGCCTAGGCCCTAGGTGCATTTATACTGGATTTCTGTACAGCTATCACAATGCAGTGCTTTAGTTATGCAATCAGAAGCCAATCAGTGCTAACCACAATTCAACTAGGCGTGCCTACAATGTTCAATGTACCGTACAGCCCATGCATACTGAACACGAGCGAGATAGCTTCCATATAGCTTGCTTACACAATTTCTCTGGACCTGCGCTGCTATCCTGTAGTAAAATTCTAACCTATCAGCTTCTAGGCAGTCGACTGTGGACAGCTTTGCCTTTGGAGAAGTCCAGATCGCCAGCAACGTTAACAAAGTGAGCATATAGCGTCATAACTCACGAACTAAGCTTCGTATAAAGTTTTCACATGTTCAAAAGCGAGATAATACCGTGTTCTACTTGCATTGCTAGTTTCAGAACTTAACTTTCAACGTGCGCTACAAAACCGAACCAGCCGTGAGAAATTCACACGGTAACTTACGCACTAAGCTTTAAAATCAAACTTCTGAAAATTCAAATCCGAGCAAGTATCGATTTCTACCCGTGTTGCTTTTTTCAGCGATTAGTTTTCAACGAGCGACGAGAAATCGTTGCGACAGACTGACAGAATGAATGACAGAATGACAACACGACTACTGTATGCCTCGTGGCTCCGCCCACCGAGGCATAATGATTCTCTATAGAGTTATGCAAACAGTACTCACGATTTTGCTATAATATTATGACCCATTTTCACACATTTATGAGGGTGCTTCTAAAGTACACAAAACATAGACATAGCATAATTATTATGTGGTCCTCAATGTGCTGCACTCACTTCATTCAATGCAAACCAGTGACAATGTGTATGCAAAATACACTTGTGGTCAAATGGCATATATTACATGTGTATATGGATTGCTTTGTTAAAAAAAACAAAAAATGTTAAAATTACTGAATTTTTATTTATTACAGGACAACCAACCAGGCCGACAGCAAATAGGCCGACAACTAATAGGCCATCAACTGCAGGTACGTTGGCTGGAGGACTACTTGGAGGGATTTTTGGAGGAATCACACTGATGGCATTGGCTATATTTTGTGTGTCCTTCATAATAATCAGGTATTATACCACAAGATCACGAGTACGTGTGACAAATACACGTACTGCATACAATTGGACTACTAGTGATGATTTTACCAGAAACAATCCACCAATCGATTATGCTTTCAATTTAAAACGATCTAATCAAGAATCTGTAGCAGTTACAATCACACAGCCAAAGATGTGTCTCTCGATCACACAAGCTCCTCCTCCTGCATATGATATTCATGAAACGTTTGCTACCTGCAACGAAAACAGTAAACCAGAAGCTCCTCCCTATCTGCAGCCTCCTCCTACCTATGATACAGCTACTCAAGAGACAAAGTATGAATCCCACAACATTCCTAAAGAATGATCTACAAATTAAACAAACAATTACATTTGGTCAATATGATAAGCGTCATATCAACCACTTCAGTTAAATTATGATTATTTCATGCAGAGCAAAAAATTAATGTATTACAACTCAATTTGTCAAACCAATCCTAATTTTTACATTACATAATGCACATGCTATTATGAGTCACGATAATGTAGATTAGTTTAGCATCCATCGGATTGCTGTCATCTCAAAATCACACAACTGCTCTGGAGTAGATCCAACCCACATGCCGCGAGAGGCAACTACTGATGGATCTATATTATAGACAATTTTAGAGTGAAATAAAGTGACCAGCAATCCATTCACTACAGCTCTGCTGAAATACTCCAGTAGAATGGGGTCATCTGGATTATAGTCTCGATCATAAGCCAGTGGATCTAAATATTCCTTTTATCTAAATTAGCTAATTTTTATAATCCATTTCTGAACACAGCGTCTCTAGCATTTTGAGGTGAGATGGAGTTAAGTTTATTTTTGAGGAGGGAAATCTATAGCCATTTTATAGGTGACATCATCCATAGCACTGTCTCCTTCATCTGCAATAAGAGCGATACGATCTCCGGCCCACTGCCCAATTCCACATTGTAAAAGTGAAGCCAAGTCACCATCTGCAGTGATGGTAGTCTTCACTTCTTGAGCCAAACGTTTGGGTAACAAGTCAAGTTGATGATGTTCACTGTCCTTACTTATGGTCTTAAGACACGAGTTCTTTAGCGACATATCTCCATGGTCCAAGTTCAAAAGAAGCAAAATCAAGTCTTGAAGTCCAATACTAATGCATGGAGGTGGTAAAAGTAGTTCTGTAGCTTTACCACAAATACCAACTCGAGGTCAATGAAATGAAACACCTGGTGTCTATGAACAACAGCTCGGTTCTACATGAAATAGACCCTAGTAGCTAGTCAATCTGATTGGTCAATATCACTATAATTACTCCTAGACCTCAAATGAGATTCACCGGTCAGCTGATGAGGTATTTGGTGGCAGAGAATGCCATTTACATCATGCTATTGAGTGTTCCATACTCTTTGTTATGAACTCTTGTCTGTAGCTGACATTAGCATAGATATTAGTAAGTGTTACAGAGATTTTATTACTTCTTGTAAGGAAGATTTGAGTGTAAAGTGTCACCTTGCAGTCACTAATGTGTCAAGTCACTGATATTTATTCACACAGTGGAGCATGATCAAAGACTTAGTGGAGTTATAATGCATTAGTGCTACGGTCTACGCTCTATGTTTACGCTTTACCCTTGCAAGAAGTAATAAAATCGCTGGAAAGCATGTTTGTGATAAATGTATTTGATTTAGCTAACTCCTATAATTATTTACACAGAGTTTGCCTTACTCACCAAATCGAAGCCCTCAGTATTTTGATGATCCTCTGAAGTTTGACCCAGGTCGGTTTGATCCTGGACAGAAACGGTATTCATCAATCTTGTGTGTTCAGATGTGCTGCATATTATCATCTCCTCTCCAGTCCTAGTCCGTATGTGTTCTTTCCATTTGGTGTTGGTCATCGTTCGTGCATTGGAAGAGTTTTGGCAATGGTGAGAATACTATGGTTTTATAACTATTTTTGTTTTGAATTGAATTTATAATGGTGTAACACACCAATTTTATGTTGTTGATGTCTTTTATTTTGTTAACCCAGAGCAATATGGTATTAATTTACATGTATATTTAACTCTTTATTGCTATAGATGCAAGCAAAGATTTTACTTGTTCATCTGTTGAGAGCATACAACTTCTCACTACCTAAGGACTATTGTCTAAAAGCTGCTTGCAACACTGTTCTACTGAATCCAGTAGATGATCTGCCTTGCACTGTAACAACTCTTCGACAATAAATCTAATTTTTTTGATTCCATCAGTAAATAAAAACTTTCATTATGTAGGTTAAAATTATTGCTGAAACTAGATAAATCCATCCTGTCATTTATGTCACAATTTGTTATTGACCATGCATGCTATAATTATATTGACTGTTATGTGTAACGGCATAGTTTGCAATGATGTATGATCATTATGATACAAAAACCTATAGTAGTCCAGTCTTAATATATTCATGATTATTGCATGATTTACACTACAAAACCATAGTTTCTTACTGTACTTCAGTGGAGTGGGAACTCTTCATTGCAATGTGGAGACAGCAAAATTGATACTTGTATGTTTAACAGCCTCTAAAATCAGGACACTGGCTATCTGTGGGCCCAACCCAAGGGGGTCCAGATTAGAGAAGTTCATTTGTACATTGTGTCTTTCATAAGCTACAACTTCACTGATTTTATTCCATATCATTGCAACTTGAATGCTTGGATAACTGGCACTGCAGCAATATCACTGTCATTTATAATAGGATTTATCAAACTGCTTGCTTGACTTTGCTTTAGCTACGGTGTAGAGAGAAAGATATTATTGTGTAAGAAGCGGAACACATTGTCAATTCAGTAACTGTTTTGTATCATACCATCTTCCATTCCACAGTGGGTTGACATAGGTAGGATGCAGGGACAGCCATTATACACAGTGGGTTGACATAGGTAGGATACAGGGACAGACCTAGAGAATGTACTTCGGGTGTCTGGAATTCTAATTCAGTATCTACTACAAGTGTTTATGAATAGAGGATTACTACACTGTTAATATTATTGAGTGGTACTTTTTATTCATTCCTTTCATTACTCCTGAGTTGCTTGAGTGAGTACTAGTGTGTCTCAGCAGTAGCGGATTTTAGGGCCTGGGGCTCGTGATCTTGTAAATTTTCTGCTGCAAATTAATAGTCACTGCAAACATTGCTGATCATGAAGTTAATGTTGCAAAGATATTGTCCTACTTCATCAACTTGCAGTAAATTTTGGATTACACCTAGCGAACCGTGCACTTAGAAGTTCATGACATTGTGTATAGATCTACTGTGGTTCTTAACCGCGGAACCAACCTCTGAACTAATGTAATCTGACTATTAACTACGGATCACGACAAGCATTTCCTTACTATGGGACTGTGTTGTAGTACATAAGTCTTAGTGTATCTTGATCTGTACACTGTATTCACATTCGAACAGCTACTGAATGAGCAGAGCCACTTTCACATGCATGTAGCGGCACACCGACATAAGTCAGTAGGCCGTAGCTTAGTCGTAGTTAAACAAACCATAATTATCAACAACGACTAGGCAAATTTAATCGGAATTGACGTTTGTACTATTTGAGATAATTTCGTGTATAAAAACGCCTTCGGCCGGCTGTATAAATTTACGACAAAGCACATTGTGTAGACTACCTTAGTGCAGAATAACAGTGTTCACCTATCACTGTCTGGTGCGTCGATCAATCATGCCGCTGTTTCTCATGAACACACTCGTCAGTTTGTTGTGCAGTGAGTTAAAACCGTCGCGTACAGATTCAGAGTAAACTTTTGACTCTGATCTTGTGTCTCACAGTACTTCAGCTGGCATTTGGTTGCAATGTTACTTGTCCAGTGAATTCGGGCACAAAATGTAATACAGCGTTAGATAACTACTGTCCTGGATCATACTCTGGACCAAAGGCTACATGCGATACTGGAACAGGATACTGCAGGTGTTTCAAATCAGCACTTTATGATGAGTGCACTTGTCTGCGTGAGTGATTGATCTGTTTATATTTTACTTATATGAATGTTTTCACTCATACAGCTAGCTATGCAGGTTGCCTTATTAAAAGATCTCCCAGTACATATGTTGGGTTACCATCCAGTGATGGTACTCCAGAGACTCCTTTCTACGGATGTGTTAGCACAGCCACTAACTGTGAATATGAAGTTCATGTGATTGCAAACTATGAGAGCAGTAATGGTCGTAATTATGGATATGGTTTTAAGCCTGTTCCTGGAAGCACATACGTTAATGTGAATATCAATGGGCAGAGCTCAAAGCCTCTTATACTTGTCTTTATATCTTATGAAGAAGTTCATTGGCGACTGAGCTTGTTGAGTGGAGCTGTAGTAAACAGAATTATACTTGTAAGCTGCATACATTTAACTCAGCCTTATAGTTCTAATTCTTTTAAATTAGGGTGGGTACCAAACTAGTAAATTATACGGATATCCGAATACCAGTGTTGAAGTTGTTCCACGCAACATGCTAAGCTCTGGTTATGGTACAGATGATGGCGGAGGGAGTACAGCTGAAAATCTCATTTACTTGACTAAGAGATTCGGTCCAATATCTTCATTCAGTGGTAGTTACCGTGCTGATAGATGGACTGTCAACATTGACCGATCTCCAGGTACATGGTTGTACATTATGACATGACAATAAAATGTGAAAGTGACTTATCTTGTTCTTTCCATAGTGTGTAATTCATCAATGTCAACTCATAGCAATCAATGTAAGATTCCCCATCACAGTATCATAATACATATAGTATAGCACTGTCATATTGACATCGATTTTAAAAGTGCATTATAACGTGCAGTGTTGTGTCAACTGAGCTGAGTAATCTATTTCATAATAAATATTTGTAGCTATTGTGGTCAGATTTGAAAGGGAGAGATACTATATACAGGAATATGAGAGTGCTACAGTTGCATTGTTGACCAACGGACCGACAAATAGAGACATTATTGTTCGCTATTCAACCATTGATGGAACAGCTCGAGGTAATTTAGTTTATGTTATGTACAGAATGTGCTTGCATAGTTTGTTTCACATCACTCATTTCTAGCTCCAATGGACTACACTGCTATCGACCAGGAAAGAATCATTCCAGCTGGTACTACTCGATTTGAGATTAATATTTCTATCAAGAATGATAGAGTTCCAGAGACAGATGAGACCTTCAAAGTCCACCTATCACTACCCGATGAACCTACGCTGTGCATTCCTGATACTATTGTTAGCATCATAAGTGAGTGATGTAACAGTATAATATACATATATATAGTTACATGTACTTTGTACTTTGATCAGTGACGGAACACCAAGTATTCATGCATCATTTTATAATAATTATAAACAATATTGCAGTAGCTTACAATCTGCACCTTCTACCAGGCAGTCATACAGTTATGATGGTGCCTGTGACAATATCAATGCTTACCCAATGATTCTCTATAGAGTTATGCAAACAGTAATCACAATAATGATACAATAATAATTATTATAACCCATTTTGACACATGAGGGTGATTCTATAGTGTATCAGTATGCAGTTGTAATTATGTTATGTGGTCCTCAATGTGCTGCACTCACTTCAAACCAGTGACAATGTGTATGCAAAATACACTTTTGGTCAAATGGCATAAATATGGATTGCTTTGTTAAAAAAAACAAAAAATTAATGTTAAAATTACTATTATATTTATTACAGGACAACCAACCAGGCCGACAGCTAATAGGCCGACAGCTGATAGGCCGACAACTAATAGGCCATTCAACAATAGGCCATCAGCAGGTATGTTGGCTGGAGGACTACTTGGAGGGGTTTTTGGAGGAATCGCACTGCTGTCATTGGCTATATTTTTTGTGTCCATCATAAGTGTGAGGTATTATACCACAGGATCACGAGTACGTGTGACAAATACATGTACTGCATACAATTGGACTACTAGTGATGATGTTACCAGAAACAATCCACCAATCGATTATGCTTTCAATCTAAAACGATCTGATCAAGAATCTGTAGCAGTTACAATCACACAGCCACAGACGTGTCTCTCGATCACACAAGCTCCTCCTCCTGCATATGATATTCATGAAACGTTTGCTACCTGCAACGAGAACAGTAAATCAGAAGCTCCTCCCCGCTATCTGCAGCCTCCTCCTACCTATGATACAGCTACTCAAGAGACAAAGTATGAATCCCACAACATTCCTAAAGAATGACTGTCTACAAATTAAACAAACATTTAAATTTGGTCAATAATAATATTATGATAATCCAAACAATTAAAAATGAATATTTATTACTTAATAATATGTAATTTACGCTCATGCCGAGCCTCATACTAACCACTTCAGTGAAATTATGAATATTTCAGAGCAAAAAATTAATGTATTGCATCAAACCAATTCAATCGCATAAATTTTTACATTACATAATGCAACATGCATAGCTATATGAGTCACCATAATGAGTTAGTTTAGCATCCATTGGATTGCTGACATCCTTGTAGCTCTCAAAATCACACAACTGCTCTGGAGTAGATATTGTGATCCTGTTTCCAGCCCACATGCCACGAGAGGCAACTACTGATGGATCTAGATCGGATATATAGACAAATTCAGAGTTAAATAAAGTGACCAGCAGTCCATTCACCACATCTCTGCTAAAACACTTCAATAGAATGGCGTCATCTGGATCATAAGCCAATGGATCTAAATATTCCTTTTTATCCAAATTAACTACATTGTATTTTATAATCCATTTCTGAACACAGCGTCTCTAGCATTTTGAGGTGAGGTGGAGTTACGTTTATTTCTGAGGATGGGAAATCCCTAGCCATTTCATAGGTGACATCATCTATAGCACTGTCTCCTTCATCTGCAATAAGAGCAATACGATCTCCGGCCCACTGCCCAATTCCACATTGTAGAAGTGAAGCCAAGTCACCATCTGCAGTGATGGTAGTCTTCACTTCTTGAGCCAAACGTTTGAGTAGCAAGTCAAGTTGATAATGTTCACTGTCCTTACTTATGGTCTTAAGACACGAGTTCTTTAGCGACATATCTCCATGGTCCAAGTTCAAAAGAAGCAAAATCAAGTCTTGAAAATCTCCAGTATGAATGCATGAAGGTGGTAAAAGTATTTCTGTAGCTTTACCACAAATACCAGATATAACTTTTCGCTTCAATAAATTTACTAGTTGGTAAGCCTGACCCATGATAAGTTTGATAGTTGACACTTCACAGTTGGTTTACAGAGAGTTTCTTTCTTTTTCCCAATAAATCTTGTACTGCAAACACGATCAAATTGTACAGTCAACTCCTCAGACTTCAGTATGATGCGCAATAATAATGCAATTACTGCTAACTGGTATGAAGACAAATCTGGAATTCTAGACAGTTCTAAGACAAAGACCTGACACATTAAAGCATGAATAGAATGATAAACACGTTGTGCATGTTATTGCATGCTCATGCTAATCACACTTCATAATAGCAAAAAATTTACTTGCAGGTAGTCATTTTATGAAACCAGGTTAGCGTTGTGGGCAAGAGACCTATCATCTATACTGAGAGACAAGAGGGCCCCTAGCCTTGTGTCATGCATAAAGCCTGCAGTTTGACCCAACAGGATCACAGATACATGTACCAGGAACAGGAAATTATAAGTGATGCAAAAATACTGAATACAACTTGAGCCGAGTATGTCACTGCTACATAAACAGCATCCATGAAGCTCCTCTATAACTTATGACAAAATAGACAGTCTGGTGTCAAAGCCACAGTTTGCACAATGCACACTACTCCAATCGACAAGATTAGGGATATGACTGACTCCACTCCACCTAAATAAAACAGCCATTTTCTGTGCAAGCTGCTTGTGTAAGATAAAAGTAAGCTTGAGCTTTCTGTTAATCATGTGTGATTATTATGCAATAATCCGCTCTACACAAACCGAGACATGGACTGCTTACCAAAATACTGCATGCATGTTACCCTGATCCTCATACTGTACATTATTGATGGAGCACAAAATTAATGAAAATAAAAGTGTTGGTCATCTGGACAGAAACATGAGAATTTCTACGTTTACCATCAGTATGCTTGAGTTATAATTTTACTTGCGAGAGTATCACTTATAGAAGCAAGAGTTATATTAATAGAAAAACATATAGGCATGATAATAGCAGTGAGTGGTGAGTATTATAGTATTAAGCTTCTCATGAACATAATCTGCACAACCCATACTTTCAGAACAAATTCCATGAAATGGTAATTTCTATGACGAGTGTGATTTAAAAAGTATATTTTATCTTATACATACATCAGTCACATTGGTTATGATAATAAAAACAAATGTAAAAATTTGAGGGATGAGCTGGTATACACCTGTCGTTCTCGTGGATCATGTGTGAGTAAAGTGTGAGTATAAAGATGGAATATATGTCAGTATGATGAAGTGATGTTATGTGACAGCTGAATTTGAAACAAGATTGACTTCCTCCTCTTTCTTGGTTGAGTGAAGGGCAACTGTTGGTCTGATCTCTCCAGGACTGTTGTCCTCTCCCTGACAAAAGGAGACAGAGAGGAGTAACAAATGCAGAATTATTTGTAACTTTAAGATATTTTTCTCCTGGTTGTATACTTTTCTCAAAACTTACTGGAACTATGAAAGGTCTACTTTACTGGGATTAGGCTTCAAGAGAACATACATAGCTTTACATGAATAATTTTTGATACTAATTATTTTTTTATAGGATGCAATCATATGCGGTACCTGGACACTATCTTAACTGCTGAGTGCGACTAAGGAATAGCGCTTATATAGGATACTGCGTATGTGCTATTGAAAATAGGTGATGCATAATATGTACTATTGGTGACTGACAACAATACAAATTGATCCAGAGAACACAGTACAAACTTCAGAAGTATAAGCTCTTTCTGAAACCACCAAGATCACCATACACAGTTTACCTCAGCAGAAGCCTGCAATTTTCAGAGGCTACACCACACCAGGGATGTGTGTTGCCTCAATGGGGGCACCGTGTGCTTTTTGAGAATAGAGTCATTGAAAGGTGCCTGAAGATCTACTAGAGAACCTGATTATAGAGCTACTGAATCAGTGGTTTAATAGCGTTGCACCAAGATGCATTGCAACTGTGAAAGTATCCTCTAGCTATTAGCCCACCATTATGGCAGTTGTTTAGCTGACTGCTAAGTGACATTGCAATGCTTACAATTCTTATGGGCTCCTGACAATAATTATTGCTAGGCATGCAATTCTTGACATTTCTAGGCTTGCAATTCTATTGGTTATGCCTCATTGTTTAATTTTGGTACCTAATGTTGCCTCATTGTTTCACTGTTTACACCTTTCTCAAATGAAAATCTGTTACATTTTGATTAAGCAAGCCACAAAAAAACAATTCTGGTCATCAGGAAAAAAAGCGAAAATTTCTACGTTTACATTATGCTCTGAATTATTTATGTGTGCCCTGGTTCAACTGGTAGAGTGAGAGTCTTGGGCTTACAACCCAAGGGACACGGGCTTGAATCCCAGAGCAGGAGGAATTGCTCTCTCCAGCCTACCCATCTATAAAACGGGTACCTGGCCTTTTGCTGGGGTGGGCTATGATCACTGTCTGTGAGAGTGGCTGTTGCCTTGTGGAGGGAGTCAGTGGAGGGAGTCAGTGGTTGAATACAGTTGTATCTCACAGTCAGTGCCACCATAGTTCCTGGCCTGGCTGTGGTGCAGTTCCTCATGCTAGGCCTAAAACCAGAGTAGCACCCGGGGTTCTTCGTAACTGGGTATCATCACCAATAGGAGATGGCCCTCTCAATTTAGTACATTAAAATTTTTTGGTGTATCACCAAAATTAGCTACAAAACACACAGAAGAAACTGTACCTCAAATCCAGTGTTGACAATCGATGAGATTCCTTCAGGTTCATTGAACATCAGCCGACCAGACCTACATGTACACCATAGTGTAAAATAAACATATTTTGTGGGTTTCCTGAATGAATATTGACAAAAACAAAAAATCATGGGCTTTGATTAGCACAGCATCATAAAAACATCACAATTTCAGTGCAAGAGAGAGTAACGATGACCTCGTAAGTCAGATTGCTGTATTGATGTACAACAAAATTATATGTGATGATAATAATACTGTGGTATAATTATGTGCTTCAATCTGGAACCAAAATTAATGAAAAATAAGCGATTCTCACTAATTTGACCAGGACTAACCAAAATTGTGAATGCAGTATGAACTTAATTACATATCTATGAATCTAACTAATTATTATCCAACAAAAACAAACCAATGATGTGAGCTAGATTAGATCAATGTTTCACTGTGGATAAAACTAAGCTCACTCTCTGATTGTTCCTGTGTCAATCTCTTCATCGCTGTCCACCATCACAACCCTCCCTTCTCCCTCGTCCTCCTCTTCTTCACTGGATAGTCCATCATCACGAGACAAGCTAGTGAACTGCGACATCACATGATCATCAGCGTACCTCCTGAAGAAAACACAAGACGACCAAAATCAAACACTTTCTACTTCACTCATTTTCTTAAGTCCATTACATCATAGCAGGAGCCCTTTAATAAGAGGAAGGAGCGTTCAGCTGTGATACAAGCGCTATTGGAGTTGAATGCTCCTTCCTCTTATGGGCTCCTAGCTGATCCTAGTCTAGCTGCTATACTTTCTCCATGACCTCTTATAGCATAGTACCCACTGAGGCAAGTGTACAATAATAGTTATTATTAGACTAAAAGGGCAAAATCATAAGCATTGTTTCTTCATCATGTAAACAAAATACACTTTGATAGATAAACAGCAGTTATCTTACAATACACACTTGATTAGCACACTTGACCTTACATTATTAACACGTCACTGCGTCTACAGCGTTTCAGCTAGTCTAGCTCACGGTCTGACGCGGCTGGTACGTTCGGTTAGTCTACACTGTTTTGTCTACAGGCATTTGTACGGCACTAAATTCTTACCAGGAACGCTTGGGCGTGTACTCAAATCGTTTGTTAGTTCTCTGCGCCAGTCTCCTCCGTCCGAGACCCATCAGCCCAAAACACTGACCCATCGCCTAGCCTGTTTGCTGAGCGTTAATTAGAACAAAATGAAAGTCACGCCCCTCTTCGAATACGTGGAGCGAGCCACACCTCAAGTGCTGCAGATTGCACGGCCGGGTTCGCTACAGCAGGAACATACTGGACACGTCTTTCAGGTGTACTTGCCTGCATACATGTACATACCACTGGCTATGTGTGGTAGCTAGCCCACTTACCAAACAACCTCAAAATATAAGACATTCAAAAATAGATTTTTGCAAAATGTAAAAATAGAGATCACACAGAATTCATACTGGGTAATTCACTAAAGTCAGCTTGAATCGCAGCAACATTACTACATTCACCTTCTTCCACACCAAGTGAGTCGTCATTGTTTGATTGTTGCAGTGGAATGGTGTTGAAGTCTTGAGGAATATACAGTGACTGACTGTGGTCTTGGAGCAGAGAAGAAAATTCTGAACTCGGGTGCGTCTTTTTGAACGCCAAACAGTGCAAGTGTAGGCTTTTGTGATAAACACAGCGATGGAAACCGATGAATTCAATGGCTGCTCTCCATGATTTCATCATGTCAGTGTGTTTGTTCTGATGAGAGCTGTCTGGTGTGATTATCAGTAGTAGGCCATGAGCACGCAGAAGAGAATGAGCTTTGTGACAGCAATGCAGTCGCTGAGAGGAGCAGGGAAGGTAAGAGAGCAGGAGAGAGAATACGACTACATCGTGACTGTTCTCATGAAGAATGAGACTTGTGCTGGTAGAACGATTGGAAGAAGAGGTACCTTGTACTGGAACAGATAGAAAATCACACTTGATGACGTTCTGGAGAAAATAGAAAAAGGGCGTAGTATTAGACAAATGGACATAATTTTATGTGCACAATATGGTTAATAGAGCATATTTTTATTTAGAGACCAGTAAGATTTTCACTGCGTAATACAACAGAACAGCATCAAGATGAAGTGTTGAAGGAAACAGCAGTCACACACACACACACACACACACACACACACACACACACACACACACACACACACACACACACACACACACACCTCTACTGCAGGAGCTATATCAATCGATGTAACAGAGAATAATTCATCAAACTGACGGAATGGATCATAACAGCTCCCTACGTCTAGAAGAGTGAGTTTTCTTCCTACAAACTGACCGACCACTTTCATCACATCTTCTTCTCTACTTGGTAACCAGGCACAGCAAACTTGTGTTGGCATTTCATGGAGCACACGACGCAGGTCCTTTCTGATCAGTCGTTCCAAGGAGGAGTAAAAGTACTCTTTGCATGTCTCCACACACCAGGTGATTCTTCCTTCATCTGGGTTGGTGTTCTTGTCAGCCCAAGGACCACAGGCTAGCTGATGCATAGCACTAGCATAGTTAGTAAGACATGCTTCATCTTCAAGATGTGACGACCAAACATTTTCTGGTGAACTTACACCTGATGATGGAGAAAAAAGAATCTAGACAGTTTGATTCTCTGAATAAGTATTCAAATTTCGTCAATACTTACCTGCCGCTAGCTTGGCTCGTAGGTTGGCGTGAACTCCTTTCACAACAGCAGACAACTTCTCTTGATCCGAGTCTTGCTCGACCCCGCTTGGCCACACCTTCTCAGCCATTGCCACGCCCATCCCCATGAACATTCCATCCAGATTCCATCACATCACGCCTCCGTGAAGCTGTAGATCCTCATAAGCTGCTGGATCAAGGTAGGAGTTGGTGAGCTTACTGACTCTGAGGTACTTGTAGGCTGTAGTGTAGCCCTGTCTGCGTGCGTGTGCCATTTTCTATGTTGTTTTATGTTTATGTATTTATGTTTGGCCGTAGGTCAGTTATGAGTTTACTGAAGCTACTGCTGTGCATCGTCGTTGCTATCTCCATTGTGCAAGGTACAGGGTTTTGCAGGTTGCTTGACCAAACAACATCTACATGTAGTTGATCTACATGTACATGTACAGTGCTTCCAGCTTAGTCGATCCACTTTTTCATACTTGCACGTTTTGCATCATTTTTGCAAGTTTAAGTTGTATTTTGCACTTACTCACAGTCAGGAACAGAGAACTACGTTGCACAAGCCCGTGGAGTCGCTCCAATAGAACCAATACAAAGTCGCCATTTTAAATTTTTGTTGTGACATCATCAGTATCACAAACGCAATCGCTACTTGCAAAGCGATAAAGATACAGGCCTGAATTCTGTTTTATGGATGTATCATATACCTATCATTATAAAACTAAAGGGATTTTTCTTAACTCGAAAGGTTTCTGAAGTTTGTTCTTAAAAAGTCCAGGGCATTGAAAACCTCCAATTTCAACGCTTCAACAAGCTCTGAAAAACTCTGCGCGCAAAGATAATGTTCCATTCTTGGTATACCAGTGTAAAAGGCACTATATTTACTTGAAGTGAAGTGTGTGTTCTTAACTCGAAGTAATTTTTGAGTTCACTCTTAAAAAGTAGCTACTGCAATAGTCGCACCAGTTCCTATCACGTTTGATGTCGTACAAACATTACGGTTCATTCTGTATCCTCCTGAATTGACATTCTGATAGAGATATGATGTATCTACGTCTATTCCAAGAATCATGCATATAGCTATTGAAATAAAATTTTTACATGCGAAAATATTTCATGGTTGCAAAAAATTAAAAAGTGGAGCGACTAAGCTGGAAGCACTGTACATGCATGTAGAAACGTTGGTGTTTAAAATTATATTATTTTATTCTGTATTATAATTATTGTATTTTATAATTTATATCGACTAGTAGAGAGTTTTAGTTATACATGTACCCATTTCCAGTCACACTAAAAGTAGGAATGAAACGGAAACGAAGAAATGCAAAAACAGAGCAATAGCGCAATTAGATGCTCAGCTGTTACTAGGTAATGGAGTTAGAACTTGTAGTGATAGTTTTTGTTGCTGACAAGACTAGTGCTCATTTTTAGCAAATAGATAAAGTTTTATGAACTTAAAAAGAGTATCCTTGTGAGTTAAGAAACATGGCTTAGGATTCTATTGCATTGCTGTTGTTACAGGGCTCAAATATACAGCCAGTGAACGAATTGGTTCGAAAATAACTGGCTATACAATATCTGACTTAAATTAGATTTCGTATAGAGGATAGTTTGACCAAATTAGCCACTCCTTTCCTTTATGGGCTCCTGGATAGACCCGTTACTAATGTAATTGTTTAACAACAAAAATGAGTGCGCATGCCATGATTACATGCACCACTTTGTAGCCCATAGCTAGGTCAATGGTTGAGTTATTGTATTATCTCTACAGTGGTAACTGCTCAGAATACGGCAGCTTCAAGATATGTTCGTCTTGTGAATGGCACCAGTATAACAGCTTCTGAAGGAACATTGCAGGTAATTATATTCATGATCAATAAAACATGATTATTATCATTGCCGATCGGCAATGATATGTAGGGATGACTTCGAATTAAGATGGCGGCTACTCATGTGTGAAATTCTGTTTTTCCTTGTTCTCTTTCTAAGCCTGCATGAGATCCATTTACTCAATTCTATTATGGATTTACCTCTTGTTGCAGGTATATCTTCAGGGCAGATGGAGTGTTGTGTGCGAATGGTCGGGTATTGAACCATTCAACGCACTGACTAATGTACAAACAGGAGTCACAGCTTGCAAACAACTAGGATATACCAACTTGAAGAGTTTCATTACAGTACCAAAGTCTGTCATACAGTGAAACCTGAGCTAATGGTCACCTGTATAATACAGTCACCTCTCTAATACAGCCATATGCTTAAGTCCCAACTTGCAATGAGTTTCACCCTCTATAATGCAGCCACCGCCTAATCAGGCCTATTTTACTGGTCCAAGGGTGACTGGATTAGCCAGGTTTCACAGTAATAAATAATGCACTCCACTCAAAACGTTTCTTGATTGTAATGTAACCTAGCTAGGCCTAGACATGAGAGGTTCCGTCATTGCTTTATTTGTGTGGTTCAAAAGTAATAGCTTCAGACATTAGTGGGATAAAAATGACCTGATTAACAGAGTGTCCATAATTATTTCAGAGGTTTACAACATCGTGCTGTAAATTTGCACAAATCTGTAATTTTAGTTAATTTTGTGTTTTAAATCTTTAGAGAGTTGCCATGTTACTATTACAGTGTAATTGTTAGCATAATTATCATGCAAGATATTTCTTCAGACCACCAGTTAATTCCACGGTAATAATGGGTATCAATTGCCCTCTGGTCTTGGATCAATCGAATAATGGAGAAGTGTTTCTACAGCGATGTAAGATCGGACCAGTTCAACCCTTTCAACCTTACGTGTGTTCTAGTTTTATGGGAATACAGTGTGGTAAGCATAATGTGTACAAGCATGACTCTCCTTATCAATACTCAAGGGTGCATGCCTAGAGAAATGTGACTTGCATGATACAAAACCATAGAAAATTTTAGCAGTGATTATACTAATACATTCTTAGAATATTGGTGCAAGCCTGAGCTGATTCTGAACACTACTGACACTACTGACATGGCTGACACTATAGTGTCAGCAGCAAGCAATTAGCATAATGTTTATACACGCAACGGCTGTCATGAGTTGTCCTCTAGCTAGCTGTACAGTTTACATATTATGGAAATTCTCATCCTGTCGAAGTCTGTCAACACAAGAAGCCAGGTTCCACCATTTTAATTCAAGGGTTGTTCAAGCTTATGATCTTCTTTGTAGATGGGCAGGTCATACTGAATCCAGTTTCGCTACTGCTTTGACTGCAGTGCATGAGTAAACTCACATGCAATGTGCATTGCAAATTTGAATAGGCAGGTTCTAATTCGAGAGCATTGTGGTGAAAACAATGTTTCAAGTAATAGATACAAAGTTTCCACCTGCCTGGTACAGTGTTATGATCAATATAGGTCTCACTCAGGCTCACCCAAATACCTGTAGATCATGTCACCTTCTTCAATTGTTGGCAGATGCAATCATGGTTGACTGAGTGCATGCATGTGTTGTTGGTAGGTTCAAGTTTTGTTATAATAAGCCCTAGCCTGATACTTGCTTGTAAGAGCTAGACTGGCAGATTTTGCATGTATTTCCATTTCTCATTCTATTATGAATTTATTCCTGTACATGCAGATAACACAAAGGCTCCATATACTGGTCAGGTTCGTACAGTTGATAAAGGTGAACACTCATCACTGCTAGAGATCTACAATGAAGAATGGAGACCATTATGTGTCAGGAATTATCAAATGACTGAGTTTATTGCTAATACTGCTTGTCGGCAAATGGGATTCACAAGCTCTAGTCAATATCGTGCTTTAGGGTAAGTATCTTGTGGTTACATTTTGGATTCAGTTAGGAGCTTGTAGTTTAAGGAGCGTACAAATGGATTATTACACAATTGCAGTAGTATAATGTACTGCACATGAGTTTTGACAAGTTTGATGCCTCAATTTTGGCTGAATTTTCATGTGTTACATCAGGGTTTCATTCTTGTGGGGAATTTTCCAAGAATCAGCTTTTAGTAGATATGCTCTTGGAAAATCTCGTATTCCTGGCAGGTCTTGTACAGGTTTAGTAGAATGACACTATCTCTAGCTTCTGTTCTCTGATGTAACTTTGTCGTTTCTGCTTAGACCGTTCAGTACTAGCGGATGGTATACAGATGGTAGCAACCCAATGCCCATCGTCTCCTAGTGTCGTCGGCTGATTGGTAGCGCGATCCAGATCGTCAATGCCTGAACTATGAATCCAGCAGCTAGGCAGTGCTGTGATGATCGCCTTGTGGTCTCAACTTATAATTATGAGCAACTTATGCACTTAACAGAAAGTATGCACTTATAAGTAATATGCGCCAATAACACGTCAGTATGGTAGCATGAAAAACCCTGATACTGTACTGGAGATAACTAAGGCGTTTTGTCTTTTACGTTTTGTTTTTCTGCTCATGCACTTCAACATTATTTTTTTTAAATTCGATAAATCACTAGCTCCGCCGTCATCCAATAACCCTCGTGCATGCGCCGAGGGTTAATTATCAGTAGCTAGCATCTATACATCGGTTTCCGTTGTGAAATAAATCTCATATTGCCCTCGTTTTCATCATATAACCTATATTTATTTTCTTTGTGTAGTAATACTGGCACATCGTGGCAAATAAATTTACAGTCTGAACTAATCTGCAACGATGATGGACAATCGAACCCTCATCCATCGTATGCTTGCTTCACTACCTGCATTGATGTACTAGCAGGTTACACTGCAGTGGACAATTGTGACATTGGTTATAGCCAATATGAACTCATCTGCGGTAAGTAAATTATAATGTGTTTGCTACTATGTGGTAAGGTGGTTCGGGTATGGCGACAAAATTAGCAGTGCACATATAGAAGTAAACATACGTAAAATGCTAGATTATCAATAGTCGTCATCAATAATCAATTTTAAGCCTCATGCAACACCCAAGTTACTATCTCAAGATTTCCCTATCTATAGACTTAAACTTGTACACTTGACTTTATCTCTAACAAAATTCGACTTATCACCAGCTGAAACCGAGCTTCTGTAGCGTAATGTGAAATAGCACACTTAAAAATTAATTACAAAGATATCATTATCTGTTGTTACATTTTTATAGAATTCGATATGGATGAACAGTTGGTGTACAGTGCCGGCAATCCACTTGCTTGCAAATATAGAGAAGGTAAATTAATAACAACTATAATACATAACAGGATCACTTCATGTACATAATAATAATTCAGAAATCTTTTTTCCTAATTTTCAATACATGTAACTTTTAACCCAGAAATCTACTTGTAGTAACACAGTTCAGTTTCCATGCATGAATCTAATTTCAGTATTTTAGTGTGAAACCATGCAATGAGAAGCACAGAACTATACTGTAAATCTAAAAATTTCGCTTTTCATGGGTAGGGTCAATCACGAAAATTAATTTGAAATGTGAATTTATTTACAACGAAATTTATAACATGTCTAAGCCAAAGTGTAATTAGCCTTGTACCCAGTGGGTCAGTTTCTGTTGGAAATCAGGCCTGCGTGGTAACAAGTGACAGTGCATGCGTCAACAGTTTTGCGTGAAATACGTCTATGACAGTAATGACACACGTATTAGTGCATAGAGTTAATTGTTAATGTGTCATCACCAGTTTTCTGGTGCTAAATTTGGTAATCAGAAGGCTGAAGGCTAAGTTGAAAATACTTACTTAACGCAAACCTATCATCCTTCCAGGACAGATCCACTCATCTGTTATAGCTAACTATGCTATGATCGCAGGACTACTAATAGGATCTCTCATCATAATGATTCTAGTGGTAGTGGTGATAGTACAATGCTATGCATTCTACTGCCGTCGACACTGCATGATGACTGAGGGACCAAGATACAGAGTTGTGACGCAGACAACAGATGACTTATAGATGTGGTATCATGCTGACTAAGACTGTCATTACTATTATGTGTTAATGTGTTAAGTTATGTATCACTGAGAACCCACCGTGCTATAATCAGTATCTACCAATGATTTATAAGAGCTCATCTTTGTTGTACTTGCATTCTGATATCTAATAATAATTATCTTGCTAACATTAACACTACAATAGACAATCTGACAAGCCCGTAGACAGGGGGGTTTGGTGGGTTCGGACGAACCGCCCAGGCTACCCAACGGTCCGCTTTAAGTCTTTAGAAAATTACTATACTGGCCACTTTCTACTCCACAAATCGCTGTTACAGTAAACACTAGTGTAGAAGACCGCAGTAATACGCCTAGCTTCCTACACTCACTAAAGCTCATCAGCAAACGGGCTTGTTTGTGCTAGGCTAGATTGCATATTCCGAAGATCATGCATGAGCTTGTTCCAGCTGCAGTGGCTGAATGGGGGGAATCATAGATAATACGTTGTGGCGTGTACGGTACAGAAGCTTGGAGAAGTGTGGTCTATTCACCATGCGCACCAGGTAAACCAAATCACAAAAATATAATTACTATAATTATTTTTCCATTTAGATTAATTCATCATGCAGTAGCTATTATATATAGAGTCAGTGAGCAAGTAAATAACGATCATTTTCATTTGACACTACTACAGTGTAGTGTATGAAGATATAGCTATCAGCGGAAACAGGAAGCAAAATTCAGCCCCACCCATGTTTCAGCTGCGCGTTAAATCGAACAACTATTTCCATGTCCACGTGGAGTGCTTTATGTCTCGTCGTCACAGACCTGCTAGCTCGTTGGTTGGTAGCGGTTCAGTGGGACTGATAAAGAGTGCTACTACTGAACTAAGAGACAGGAATGCATATGTAGCTCTCTTCAGAACCAATTCGGTCAGTGAGTTGCATACTACTAACAGCTAAAGCGTCATCTCATCTTGTTTTAACTTTTCTGTCATCATACACTGTTTAGTATAACTAATATGTTTTGTGCTATAGGTATTCTCGTTTGAGGGTTGTATCCGTGTTCGTGTGTTAGCGGGATTGCTGGAGGTCGAAGGTCACATCATCAAGCCCAGCCACGCCTACACTGAGCTGTTCTCTCTGTCAGTGAGTGGACTAGTTCAACTAGTCAGTATCAATCCACAAGAAACACTCGACAAAAAGTTCCAAGAGTATGTGAAGCCATTGAGACAAACTCCCATTCAGTTGAGCTCTAGTCGGAGTGCTGCCGGGAGAATGGGCAGAGTCTGTGTTGATCTGGACGGGTGTGATATTGAGATGGTGAAGTCTGTGATTAATGTGAAGGGGTGGAGTCACGAGATTGCAGTCATCGCATTGGTAGAAGAACTGAAGAGCAATATAGTGGCGGCTATATCAAACACTACTAGCCAGCTACCAGATGTATTTCCCAGAGTGAGTGAGAGAAGGAAGGAGGGAGGGAGTGAGTTGAGTTGAGTGAAAGAGAGAGAGAGAGAGAGAGAGAGAGAGAGGGGGAGGGAGGGAGGGAGGGAGGGAAAGAAGGAAGGAAGGAGGGAGGGAAAGAGTGTGCATGTGTTATTGTAGCTACAGACTATCTTAGCTAAAAATGAATCTTGTATTAACCAGGTGTCCAGTTCTATCATACCGTCATGTAAAATTATCTCTGAAGCTGATGGTCGTAGTAGGTGTCTCACCATTCCCTCGGTGTTCGGAACTATCTCCTGGGACATTCTACAAGACACCAGAGATAAATACAAAAGTGAGCAGAGAATGGGAATGTTTACGATTGAAATCAACCCTATTCCATAGATCCTGTTGTTTTGGTGTGTGGTCCGAAAAACACAGGCAAGTCAACATTGTGTCGCTTTATGATCAACTACCTTTTGAACAAGTTAGTTGTTAGTATACTTCAACGTAATGTAATCACTCTCTCTCTCTCCTTCCATATCTCTCTCTCCCTCTCTCCCACTCTCTCTCTCTTTTTCCTCTCTCTCTCTCTCTCTCTCTCTCTCTCTCTCTCTCTCTCTCTCTCTCTCTCTCTCTCTCTCTCTCTCTCTCTCTCTCTCTCTCTCTCCACAGGTTCTCTGAGGTGTGTTTCCTAGATACTGATGTTGGTCAACCTGAGTTCACAGTACCTGGAGTGATCTCTCTACACAGACTACAGCAACCAATACACGGCCCTCCCTTTACTCATCTCCGCATTCCAGAAAGGTGCTTGCTCAATCTATAAATCGTATGGTGTGAGTACTTGAGTACTAGTCATGAAAAGCATTCTCATTTTCAGGTCATGTTACTATGGTGATATCACTCCCAAGCGTCAGTCATCGTTCTATGTCAGTCTAGTCCATCACTGTATCAGCTACTATCATGACATAGTACAGTCAGACCACACCCCTCACCCTCTGGTGGTCAACACATGTGGCTGGGTCACAGGTATCATCATTACATGCAGCTGCTTACTAGTCATTTCCTTGTCACTCTACAATAATCCTTTCTATAATATCCATCTCATTCTCACTGACTTGCTCTCTGCCATTTGTTGTTTTCTCCAGATATCGGCTATCCATTGTTTCTAGATGTTGTTCGTACTGTCAAACCAACCCACATCATACAGTTACGTAACTCCAACTACACACAATTTGGAGAAGTGCCCTTACTGTCACACGATATTTTAAACTCTGCTCCTGGGTGGGGTCTAAAAGCTAAAGATCCTAGCCCTACACAGCAACTGATAAAAGATGTCGCTCTCTTCTCAGAAATGATAAGTGGTCGAACAAAGAAGGGTACTAATTCAGTTAGTCCGATAATGATCTCGTCAGAAGGAGAGGACGAGGAGATCAGAGAGGACAGAGTGATATCACTGCTGTCATCGGAATCAGAGAGTGAAGAAGATATGGAAGATGGTGAGTGAGTGAGTGGGGTGGGTGAGTGAGTGAGTGAGTGGGTGAGTGGGTGGGCGAGCGAGTGAGTGAGTGGGTGGGTGGGTGGGCGACCGAGTGAGTGAGTGGGTGGGTGAGTGAGTAGATGGGGGTCGTGACTATGTTTCTTTGTTGTTGATTTCAGGTCCTCCTAGCAGTAAGAAGCAGCATGTTGAGCACGATGAAGAGAACGAAGATATGGAGAAAATGGAGGAAGGGACAGATGAGGGAAAGGATGAGCATGAGTGGTTCTCTAGTGATGGCTGCACGATATGTAGTGTGGTCGCACATCACGCTGGGATCAGAACACGACCAAAGAAGTTAGTACTCACTCACACACTCACTGGCTCTATATGTATCAAGCTATTGTCCACATACAGTACACTCAGTCACATGTGTATGTACGATTGTGCATTTACGTGCTATACACATGTATGTGTGTGTGTTGAAACTTCAATCATTAATTTTTGTTCCAATAAGAGAGATTACTCTATTAAGATCTGTAGTGTAATCATTGCTCTTTATGAGTGATAGTGGGTGTGGTTTCTTCTCTACAGCTCTCATCAATACAGGCATCTCAGCTACATCTCGTATTTCTCTCCTCTACTGGACTCACTGTCGTCACCATCACGTGATGAGTTGAGTCACTTCATACAAGCTTCATCACCGTATTGTGTGCCATGGAACAATCTAGCACTACACTGTATGCACAGAGAGGTCAGTAACACATCACTCACCTCTCCTTCACTCATGCATGTACAGTATGTGACAAAATAACAATTATATTCATCATGCACATTGTCAAATTTGTGTGATAAGGAATGTGTGTAGGCAATATCTTGCATGTATCTCGCCAGAAAAGTATGTTATTTTGTGACTTACTATAGTACTCATAATTCTTTTGATTGTGTACATGTGACGTGACGTGTTTTTGACTTACATTTTCAATGTTATCTCTAACTCAGGTTCCTCACAGTCAAATGTTGTATTCGCTCAATGGTAGTCTAGTAGCACTGGCTGTTGTTAATACTGAAGAGGTTAGTATCTCTAAAATATGGTTTGTATTCAAGTGTACTGCACTGTTTGTGTGTGTGTGTGTGCGTGTGAGTGAGTGCGTGCGTGTGTGTTTTGAACTGGCTCTAAGTCGTTCATTCTACTACAATGTATAATTTTCTTGTCTTTTTTCTCAACTACATGTAGTTGATTGATCATAGTGATGTGTTTCCTGGTCTACCTAAGTTCATAAGATCATCTCATCCAGTGACCGAGTTCATTGGTCTAGGTATGTGTACAACCCTCTCACAGACTCACATAACATCACTATACTACTACCAATCATCTCAATTTTCACCAGGTCTAGTCCGGAGCATTGATCCAGAGAGAAAGCTGTTCTATATCACCACACCAGAGTCACCAACCTCTCTCAGTAGGGTCAACTGTCTGCTAGCTGGTAACACAATCTCTCCTCACGTCCTCGTCCCTCAAGATCACATCAAGGAACGCTGTCCCTATCTCCTCCCTCACTTCACACACACCAACACTGGTACTTTTGGATACCAAAATAAATTTTGATTTCCAGCTCAAATTAAATCATTATACTAGTCTTAGTTACAAAATAATAATTATTATTATTATCATCGAAGAGGAGACTTTGATATTACGGTCGCCTGGGCTGCAAATGTACATCACTACGTATCCAGTTTTCTATGGTAGCCATCACTTGCATGGTTCTACTGTTGAAGCACTCCCCATCCATGGGTAAACGATCGCTAAGTTCGTGTAGTACGCTTGCAGTGAATGTGTTGGGTGTGGGCTACAGCTCGTGGCATGCACGCGGCCTACTGTCGATCGAAGTTCAAGTGCTCTGCTATTTTTATGCAGACCAAAATGCAGCCTGTTAAATTTCGACCTTTGACTCTTCGACCGGACGTCTTCCCCTAATGGGAATCCTTAGAGCCCCATTCTGAGGAAATCCTGTGCTTGTGTTAATAAGTTGTGTACAGACTCTACGTCCAGTAATACGCGCCAGAACAACTGATCTACTCTAGTCTTGCTAACTATCTGGTCAAGTTGCAGACCCTCATAAGCAGCTGGATCTAGGCAGGAGTTGGTGAGCTTACTGACTCTGAGTAATACTTGTAGGCTGTAATGTAGCCAGCGCGTGTGCCATTTTCTATGCTATTCTACATTGTGTGCCGTTTATGTTTTATGTTTGTTGGCCATAGGTCAGTTATGAGTTTACTGAAGCTACTGCTGTGCATCGTCGTTGCTATCTCCATTGTGCAAGGTATACAAAATAAACCATTGTGTTGCTGTACACTGACTCCACGTACAAATTTTTTTCTATCAAACAGCAATATTTTTGGTCTATTTTTTATCACAATTTCCTTAGCCATCTACCTGTTAGCGTTAAATTTTCCTCCTAGTTTTTTGATAGCTCTTATTACTTTCCCCTCAGAACAACCTCACTCCTTCTGCTCTTTGCATCTTTAGTTTTCGATCATTTTACCTCGATCTGTTCTGTAAAACTCGAATTGAATTGAATTCAATTGGAAAGTGATTTCGATCGTCGAAATAGCCCCGCTAGCCTTACTTTCTCTTTTCGCTTATATAGCATAAAAATGGTAGCGCGCACATGATTTAAACAAGAACCAATGTGTTCAGCAGACAACTTCCTTTAATTACAACTTGTAACAACACTACAGGTCTTCAATCAGCCACGAGTAAGTGCGTTGCTGTAGAGATCGAGAAACGGCACCGGAATTCAGCGATAGAAATAGCCCTGTGAAGGTTCACGAATTAAAACGGTCGATTTGGCAAAATTATTAAACTTACCGATTCAAATTGTGAAGGTCTAGGTGAAAATAGGCGCTAGAATCGATCGGTAAAAGTTCCAGGTCGATCCAATGTTCGTGAACAAAGTTACAACTGTATAACGAGAACTAAACACTGTAACGCCAAAACGGGTCGGAATAGCCCCGGGTGACTATAACTACCCATGCGCAGTATGCGCTAGGGTTATGCGTTTGTGTCCATCTGTGTGTATGTATATGTGTGTCGTCAAAAATCACGCCTGTTTGCGTCTTACCGCTCGAAAATCTCCACAAAAACTCTCTGCAGTTTCTACACTGAATTTATAGTCGTATGAAGAAGTTCTCTGTGCTGGCAAGCCTTGCTCGAGCGGCTAATCCATGGGTTTCTAAAGCTATTTGTCCTTATAAGAGCACTTTACGGTATTTTGGGTGTTACCCAACCTCCTATCCATATCGACGTCCTGGCCTGCACTCAGTCTCACATGTACCGTATGGTTAAACTTCTTGAAGCCTTTGATCATAGGGTATCAGACTCTCTTGAGGCATTCTGTGATGTGCCAATCAACTGTTAGTGAGCTATGCTATCATCAGTTTATCTGGAGCTGTCTATGGACTAGTAGTCGTGTACTAACTATGTAGATTGTAGCTCAGCGCACAGGTATGTGTTCATTAGAACTCTAGTTATAATAGTAGAGCTAGATAGCCATTACAAAGGTTCAAAGGTTATTGTTGTAGGGACCCAGAGGGTATAAGCATGATAACACAGTATACTGAATAAATTACGAGAAATCATTCTAAAAAAAAAGATTTAATGTTGAACAGCCAAGATCACGAACAATTCATTCTTCAATAAAACTCAGCCTGTGGCCTTCAGAATATACCCAAACTTGGATGTAATCGCACTTTCAAGCACAATGCACAAAAAAGCTCTCTGTTATTGTCTTCGCCTCGTTAGAGTACGTATACATGCACAATCTGAAGTACTACTGCCTGAGTGAACTAAAGTTATATTAGCCTAAGTGTTGTATCTAGCATGTTTCCGTCTGGCACTTTCATCGCTCATAGTTTGCAATGCATACAGCCTTCGCCAGTCTTATAGCATAGGTCTTTGGTTTCTTGGAAGATACAATCCCCTAGCAACCAGCCCAAAATACATGCGTGGGTGTGACTCTGCACCCTTAACGGTCACAGCATGTTGAGAGCAGAGATAATGTCTTTGATAGCCATGATGAGTCCACAGGAGATTACAGCAGAAGTTGGCGTATATAGGCCGGGCTTAAAAAATTTAATTTTTTGCAATTTTTCTGTGCCTCTAGGGTCATTATCGAGCACCCTATCCCAGATTTTATGACAGGAGATAGATTTACCAATAATATGAGCAACATGATTTGCTGGGTGATTATATGCACTCCCTTTCAACATCAGATTGCATTCATGCGCATAATTTATTCTGTATTTCGCATGCACCACCTTTTGCCTACTAAGTTCTGGAAAGTCGCTGTGAGCTACCTTCGTTATCATGAGCTGCTGTTACAGTAGAGATGGAGTGGGTCCGTGTGACGTCGTGTAAATTGTGATGATGCTATAAACATGCATGGCGCTACTGTATTAGCCTCAATGAAGACAACGCTTGGTAACTCGACTATCAACATTTTCCTTGCGCCAAGGGATAATGGCTACAAATGTTCTGCTACACTTTCTAGTAGCAGAACACTAATAATTTTAAAAGTGGTAGCTCTAAGCTGGAAGCACTGTACTTGATTCATATTGTTCCGGCCGTGGGCATGTAGAAAGCATTACTTCCTATGCTGACAGACCAGAACCACATACAATCAAGAGTAGATCTTGACACAATTATGACATGAAGGAAATGATGAACCACATTCTCTCCTCAATACCTTATTTGGGATTTTTTATCTATCCCAAATAAGGTAAGGCTTCTGCACTACAGTACATGTCCACTGTATGCTGCTGCATTGCTGTTGTACCGTTACTAATGCAATTGTTTAACAACAAAAATGAGTGTGCATGCCATGAGAACATGCACCACTTCGCAACCCATAGCTAGGTCAATGGTTGAGTTATTGTATTATCTCTACAGTGGTAACTGCACAGAATACGGCAGCTTCAAGATATGTTCGTCTTGTGAATAGCAACAGTACAACAGGTTCTGTAGTCGAAGGAACATTGCAGGTAATTATATTCATGATCTATAAAACATGCATGTTTTTTATAGTGCACACACATAATAATTACATGCATGTATGTACAGTGCTTCCAGCTTAACCCTTTAATTACTGAATTATTTTGACGAAAATTTGACTTCCTCTAAACTGACAGTTTGTCTTGCGATTTTCTACAACATGTAG
Organism: Haliclona indistincta; assembly: GCA_964017065.1. Lineage (NCBI taxonomy): Eukaryota > Metazoa > Porifera > Demospongiae > Haplosclerida > Chalinidae > Haliclona > Haliclona indistincta. The sequence continues at coordinate 7,995,637 of OZ024789.1, forward strand.
TACGCTAGCTGTTCCAAACTAGCACTGTTTTTCCTGGCATGTCAAAGTTTACGACCATGTACTAAACTGTGAGTTGGCCACTCCCACTTCGGAACTGAAGCCATTTAAGTGCTGCGTTCTCGTCATTTTTCAGCTAATTTTGGTCTTCGTTTAGCCCTGGTGACTGATACAAAAACCTGGTGGTGTCCAGGTGAGCAAACAGCACAGTTTAGACCATATTCTATGCCAAAGTATGCATTTCTGGGCATCCTGAAGCCCCAAAAATGCCGAAAGCGGCGAGGGGCTTTGTCCCTTCGAACCCCGGGTTAAAGGGGGGACACCCCCCTTTAAAAATCCTCCTGTTCTCCCGTTCTATATGGTTTAGTGGGGAGGGCGCAACGAAAAACAGTGGGGTTTTTCAGGTAATTTGCAGTTAAACTTGATTTGACCTTTCTAGAGCACTTTTTACACTATTTATGACGTCTAGAGTAGGTGGACTCAATTATGACGCCAAAAGGCGTCATTAGGGGTTAAAGGCTTAAGGAGTAAAACTTTAAAAATTGGACATACTGCGATGTAATACCAGGAGCGTATGAAGGGAAGGAGCGTTCAACTACCGTATACGCTTAGTAATATCGAAGCCTAAAGTCCGCCGCCGTGCGCTGTTGCTACTTGGACTTGGGCCTTTCTTTGCGCGTTGTGGCTCGCTAATTCCTACCTATACATTCATCCACGTCTCGTCCTGCCCGTCTCCGGCTAAAACAAGCAAGCGTTCAGCCAGAGCTATGGTCGCCGTCTTATGCGGCCTGCAAAAACCTTCCTTATAAGGAAGGTTTTTGCAGCGCAAGCGGCGGACTTTAGGCTCCGATATTTCTGTTAGTACGCTCCTTCCTTTTATACGCTCCTGGTAATACCAACATTATAATATGCCATGACTGTTAAATCTGGTCTAAAACTTGATACATCATTGCTGATCATAATATAAAACATGAAATTTCTGGGTTCAAAAAGTTTTTAGGCTCAAATTTCAACATTTTTATTAGTTAAGAATACTGTTTAACCCTTTAATTACTAAATTATCCAGTTGAAATTTTAACCTCGTAAATGCTGACCACTTCTCTCGTGAATATCTCGTGTGTCTTTTGAGCTACTGGTCTCAAATTTGCGTCCTTTTACCCCAGTGAGTAGCCGCAATTGCCCACACTCAAGTCGGTCAATATGCCCCTCCCACTTCGAAAGTGAAGCCGATAAAGTGCAACGACCTCGTCAAATTTTGCTCGAAGTTAGTACTTTGGGGCTGGCTGCTGAAAAGTACACACAAATAGCAGTGGTTTTGGTGAGTGCAAAATGTAGCCCAGATCATAGAGAATGTCCAAAAATGTGTTTCCGAGCACCCTGAAGCCATAAAATGTCCCAATTTTCTTGGCGACCATTTTGTTTTTCCTAAAATGTTGCGAATTTTGCACTGAAGCCATAGAAAATGCTGTCGCCATAGCGTTTGGCGCAGGGGGCGTGCCGAAAACCGGTCAATTTTTTGCGGTTATTTGTATTCTTCAATTTGGCTCAATTTTGGGATATTTTAACACTTTTTGATAAAGTTATGGTGTCTGAAGTATGTATGTCGCCAAAAGGCGACATTAGGGGTTAAAGGGTTAAAGCAGGTAGTAGACAAAATAGCAAAATCAAAGCTGTAATTTAAAATGGTACAGTACTTGCAATAAAAAATATAACTTAGGTATTCTCGACCATTGGAAGTCATGCACTTTCTTTGTCTTGCTGCATTAAAATCATCAAATTTGTCTCTTCACCAACCTTGACAGTGTATATTTATCCCTTGGTGGGCGGAAACCATGAGGCATACTGTAGTTCGTTGTGTGCGTGTGTGCGTGCATGCGTACGTGTGTGGTGTGTCACAGCGCACGCTATAAGGTAAGCTCTGAAACTAGCAATGCTAGTAGAGCATGCTTTTCAACATGTGAAAGCCGTATACGAAGCTGTGTTCTCAAGTTATGGCGTGATTTGCTTACCTTGCGATCGATGGCTGTTGCTGGTGATCTGGAGTTCTCCGAAGGCAAAGCTATCCACAGTTGACTGCCTAAAAGCTGACAGGTTAGAATTTCACTACAGGATAGCAGCGCAGGTCCAAAGAAATTGTGTAAGCAAGCTGTCTCACTTGTGTTTATAGTGTGCTGTGCTCATTGTAGACACGCCCAGTTGATCAGCACTGATTGGCTTCTGATCAGCACTTGCATTGTGATTGCTGTACAGAAATCATGTACACATGCATGTATTGCTGGTAATACAGTCCAAATTGTTATAATTTTCCATTTTTCGCTATTACTTTATTGTGAAGATTCAACAAGTAATGTTTTTCTTTGTGCTCTTTCTAAGCCTGCATAAAATCTATTTACTCATTGTAATTATTACGGATTTACCTCTTGTTGCAGGTATATCTTCAGGGCAGATGGAGTACTGTGTGTGACTTGTCTAGGGTTGAATCAGCATTCTACTCACTGTCTAATATAGCAACACTTTACACAGCTTGCAGACAACTAGGATATACCAACATGAAGAATATCATTACAGTACCAAAGTATGTTATATATAGTGAAACCTGAGCTAATGGTCACCTGATTGTACAATTTGCTATAAGTCCCAACTGATAACTTGCAATGAGTTACACCCTCTATAATTCAGCCACCTGCCTATTTTACTAGCCCAAGGGTGACCGGATTAGCCAGGTTTCACTGTATAATCAACAGATTTCACAAAAGTCTTGGCGTGTTGCACATTGTAGAGCTAGCTCCTTAGTTATGGTTTGTAGAAGAAGTTTTGCAGCTAAAGTCAACCTACTTGCTATTGAAACTGCACTGCTAACCAGAAGACAAAGTGCTGACCTCTGCATGTGCCAAGTGGGCGTGACCATTAACACATCACGTGAGCTGAGTTAGCATTGTTGTAGGCTTAGATAGGCTTTCTTGAGGTGCCTACACAACTTTAGACCAGTCCTGCAGTTCAGTTGGAGTTTACAAGCATCTATATATTCAACTATAGGCGCTTGTGTTCTCAGAGAGGTCCAAGATGGCCACAAAGGTGAGCCAGCCATGCATAACTGGACAACGAAAGCACTTTGGCAAAATCCATGAGTCACATTGCAAACCATTGTCGTGCTAAGCCTGTTCATACATACCCTTACAAAGTTTCAGAAGTGAGCGATGGTCTCTGTAGCTCGATGGACAGAATGAATGAATGAATGAACAAATGGCAAACCAAGTACCATAACCCTCGCGCATGCGCCAAGGGTTAATAATGCACTCCACTCAAAATGTTTCTTGATTATAATGTAACCCTAGTCCCAGACATGAGAGGTTCTGTCATTGCTTTATTTGTGTGGTTCAAAGGGATAACTTCAGACATTTACCTGATTAACAGAGTGTCCGTATTTCAACAATATGCTGTAAATTTGCACAAATTATTTTTTATTGAATATTATTATTAATTTTAATTTGTGTTTTATACCTTTAGTGAGTTGCCATGTTACTCTTACAGTGTAATTGAAGGCCTCCAGTCAAAAACGGCAATTAAATGTATGTTTCAAAATTATTTTGAAAGAAGTATAATTGCGACATTAAAATGTGTGAAACTATCTTGTGCAGAGCAAACTTTTTTCATCGTCTTGTAAAGGTTTTTTCACATAGATACATCGTTTCACTACAGCTTTAGTCACTTATCAACCTCCTGCAAGACTTGCACTAAGCGCGGCACTAGAGTTGAAACTCCGCCCCATCACGCCCATAATTACTCGGCTAGGTACTGTAACAATTACTTTGCGTCGCTGCTGTGCAATGAAGCGAAGTTCTTCAAATATTTCCCACTTTGTTCTCCAGACATCAGACTTCCCGATTCTGTGTTTAGCTCAATTTTCGGCAGAAATATGTTCTATGTCCCTTTTTGACCGGAGCCCTTAAAATAATTGTTATACAGTGTATAGTGCAATTGTTAGCATAATTATCATGCAAGATAATTATTATTTCTTCAGTCCACCAGTTGATTCCACGGTAATAATGGGTATCAATTGCTCTCTGGTCTTTGATCAATCGATTAATGGAGAAGAGTTTCTACAGCGATGTAAGATCGGACGAGTTCAATACTTTGATCCTGACGTGTGTATTAGTGTTGTGGGAGTACAGTGTGGTAAGTATAATGTGTACATGCATGGCTCTTCATGCAACGGCTGCCGTCAGTTGTCCTCTAGCTAGTTGTACAGTTACACATGCAAATTTCTCATGTTGTCCAAGTCTGTCAACACAAGAAGCCAGGTTCCACTATTTTAATTCAAGGGTTGTTCAAGCTAATGATCTTTGTAGATGGGCAGGTCATACTGAATCCAGTCTCGCTACTGCGTTGACTCCACTGAGTAAACTCGCATGCAATGTGTATTACCAGTTAGTAAGAACACAAACTTTTTGATTGAATAGGCAGGTTCTATCTCGAGAGCATTGTGGCGACAAATGCACCCCTTGACAAAATAAGTATAAGATACAAAGTTTCCACCTGCCTGGTACGGTGCATGGGGTCTCACTCAGGCTTGCCGGTTTTTGTTATAATGAGCCCTAGACTGGCAGATTTTGTATGTATTCTAGTATATGAATTTATTCCTGTACATGCAGATAACACAAAGGCTCCATATACTGGTCAGGTTCGTACAGTTGATAAAGGTGAACACTCATCACTGCTAGAGATCTACAATGAAGAATGGAGACCATTATGTGTCAGGAATTATCAAATGAATGACTTTGTTGCTAATTCTCTTTGTCGGCAAATGGGATTCACAAGCTCTAGTCAATATCTTGCTTCAAAGTGAGTATCTTGTGGTTACATTTTGAATTCAGTTAGGAGCTAATTTTTAAAGGAGCATACAAATGGATTATTACAACATACATGTAGTATAATGTACTGCACATTAGTTTGACAAGTTTGATGCCTCAATTTAGGCTGAATTTTCATGCGTTGTACCAGGTTTTATGCAGAATTTTTTGTAAGGAATTTTCCAAATTGATCAGCTTTTTAGTAGATACGCTCTCTGAGAGTGATTTTGAGGCCTTCTTGACTATTTTAGACACCAAAGACAAAAAAAAACTTTTGATTTCAGGAGCACGGAGTTAGAGGTGGGAAATCCCCTTTCCTGGCATAAATGTGTGCATGAACACACTTAATCCAGTGTAGTAGATTTCTCGTGATGGTATCATACTCCTGACAGGTTTTGTACAGGTTTAGTAGAATGACACTACCTCTAGCTTCTGTTCTCTGGTGTAACTGGTGCCCATTGTCTCCTAGTGTTGTCGGCTGATTGGTATCACTTGACATGACCATCGTATAGCGCGATCCAGATCGTCAATGCCTGAACTATGAATCCAGCAGCTGGGCGGCAGTATTGTGATGATCACGTTGTGGTCTCAACTTATAATTATGTACAACTTATAAGTGTTATGCGCCAATATAACACTTCAGTACGGTAGCATGAAAAACCTTGATACTAAGCTGCAGTATATGACTAAGGCTGGTTCTTTTATGCATTGTTTTTTTTGCTCGTGCACTTCAACATTATTTTTTTAATTCAATGAATCACTAGCTCCTCTCCACACCATCATCCAATTATCAGTAGCTAGACTAGGGACATCTATAGTCTGGGGTCCCGCCCCTTTCGCAACGAGGAAAGGGTCTGGTAAAAACCGTTCATGAAAGTTGTGCAGCGGAAGTGCAATGTATTACATAATCATCAACCGCAACCCCACGCGTTTAGCTAGGTAGCTAGCTGTATCGATAAAATACCACGATTATAATACTCTTTTTAGCTTCCCCTCGTAGCTTGTCGAACGTCCACGATAGAGACGTGAAGCAGAGCATCTTCCCAAATCCCGTAGGAAGACATCCTGATCCACTTACAAAAGCTGACACTACCTATTCTTGTTCGGGTTTTAAACGGTCTAACCCAAGCTCTTTGGTTGTCTGTGTGGCGGCCGATAGTATTGCCTCCCTGTTCCACCTTGACTTGCTCATTCTTCTGTCTGCGGTCGTACGCCTACGTAAACCACGAATATGACGTAATTAATGATATGCACTGTAATCTGATTGGGCGCACTCTACAAGGTGCCGTTGCACAACTTTCATGTACGGTTTTTACCAGACCCTTTCCTCATTGCGAAAGGGGCGGGACCCCAGACTAGGACATCTATACATCGGTTTCCGTTGTGAAATAAGTTCCATATTGCCCTCACTTTCATCGTATAACCTATAATTATTTTCTATGTGTAGTAATACTGGCACATCGTGGAAAATAAATTTACAGTCTGAAGACATATGCAACGGTGATGGAGAATTATCGAATCCTCATCCATCGTATGCTTGCTTCACTATCTGCATTGATATAGTAGTTAATTTCACTGCAGTGGACGATTGTGGCATAGGTCATACCCAATTTGAACTCATCTGCAGTAAGTGAATAATAGTTAGATGTGTTTGCTACCATGTGGTAAGGTGGTTCGGGTATGACGTCAAAATTAGCAGTGCTCATAGAAAATAAACATACGTAAAATGCTAGATCGTCATCAATTCAGTAAAGAAGACGTTGTTTTAAGTCTCAAGCTGCAACAGCCAAGTTATACTATCTCAAGATTTCCCATCTATGTAGTGAACCATAAAATATTTGGTACACTTGACTTTTATCTCTAACAAAATTCGACTTTTCACCAGCTGAAACTGAGCTTCTGTAGCATAATGTGAAATAGCACACTTAAAAAATTAATTACAAAGATGTCATAATATTAAAGGGACCTCGTGCTGCATTTTATTTTCGAGCGCATGCCTAAAATCAAATGGCTGTTACTCAATCAAATATTATTGAAAGGTGATAAAACTTTCTATACAATATGTTTGATCATTCTGCTTGTTGTATAAAAAATTTCAAAGTCATTGTGCTACATTTAGCTGAGAAGCTACCATTTGATTACAGGCATGCGCTCGAAAATAAAATGCAGCACGAGGTCCCTTTTGTCATGCATGGTCACATATTATTGTAATTGCTGTTGTTACATTTTTATAGAATTTGACATGGGTGAACAGTTGGTGTACAGTGGCGGCAATCCACTTGCTTGCAAATATAAAGAAGGTGAATAGCATCTATAATACATAACAGGATCACTTCATGTGCTTGTTATTATAGTAATAATTGTACCGTGTCAATTAGAAATATTTTTTCTGTTTTTTCCTTTTTTCAATACATGTAACTTTTAGCCAGTGTAGACGCCTAAATCCCATAGATCTACTTGTAGTAACAGATGTTCCCATGCATGAACCTAATTTCAGTATTTTTAGTGTGAAACCAATAAGAAGCACAGCATTTTTCTTGGATAGCCTGGTCAAATTAATGTGAAATTAATAATGTGCATTTTTTTACAATGAAATTTATTAGGGAGGCACTACCGTGTCTCCCTATGTAGGGTTGAATGGAAAAACAAGATGGCGGCTACATACAATGTATTAGCGTTCAAACGCTGATACTTCGCCTGGTGATGACTTTTATACGTCCAAAGACACTTAGATCTGCTCTCTGGCGTTGCCCCATCTTACAGTAGCAAGGAGATTGCCCGAAATTGTTACTAAAGTGACCAACCTGGAAACAGGGAAAATCGAGTTTCGTCGTCTTAGTTTTCTTCTTTCTTTCTTTCTTTCTTTCTTCCACTTGCCTAGCGCCTTTACGCGAGCAGTGCCGAGACCAAAACACCCACGAACAGTCGTGAAATTCTCCTGGCATGTGCCTTTTGAACTTCGTTTTTAGCGAAACGGCGATATACATTCCGCGATTTCTCGATCGTGATCCATTGTCAGCTAAGTGTTAGACGCCATTATTGTGATATTGCGCAATACGCACGTGACCAAGCAGTGGTTAGCGCACATGACCAAGCACTAGCTTGAGTATCGCCACGCCGTGTGGATCACGGAGAACACATATTTGTCTGGAGTCTTCGAAGAACAGTAAGCTCGTATAGAATCACCATTCTGCGCTTGCCAGATAATTATAACCGTCGTACAGGTCTACAAATAAGTGTGGGCAGGGCTCGTATGCACTGCATGCAAGCATGCGTAGGCGAGCTGATTATGTACAGCATAACAATTGTTTTTAGCTACAAGTTTAAAATTGTTAATCTAAAATTGTTAATCTAAATGTAATTTAGACGGCTCAGTACGTGCATATTATGATATTGAACTGCACTTTACTGAAATAGAAAAAAGGACACAAACAAGAAAATTAAAAAGATTTCTATCGAAATCAAAAGGATGTAGGGTTTTGAATTCTACCACTGGTCCACAATGTAAATTAACAAGGGACAAGCATGGAATGGTAACACGATTGACTTGCTAACAGACCATAGATCCCTACATCAGTGGCTGTACATAAGATCAATATTTTGTCACAAGCTGATTGTACGTCAGGTGTCAGTCAACAGCAACAAGCTGAACTAGCTATAGTCAACTACAGCAGCCACTGATGAGGGATCTATGGTCTGTTAGCAAGTCAATCGTGTTACCATTCCATGCTTGTCCCTTGTTAGTTTACATTGTGGACCAGTGGTAGAATTTAAAACCATACATCCTTTTGATTTCGATAGAAATCTTTTAATTTTCTT